>JAYMTF010006310.1:0-10408 GCA_036897485.1 Pelargonium nanum
ACCCAAAGGCACTGGTGTCACCCTCCCCTCTGGTATGGATTGCAGAAATAACTTCACTGGCATCCGACTCAATCATGATGTCGTCCCAGCCTCAGTCCCATACCCATCTGACCGCGTCTCGAATAGCCAAAGCCTCCGCCATTCAAACTTCAATGTTGCCTTGCCAAGCTTTCCTTCCACCTCCAAGAACCGATCCGGCCCCATCCGGAACCACCCACCCAGCCCCCGTCCTGTTTGACCCGGCAAAAGTTGCCGCACCCGTGTTGACTTTTGAATGTCCCATGGCCGGAGTGGTCCACTTCTCTACTGACCCGATACCAGCTGCCGACTGACTTCCCGAGCTAGCTTTGGACTGGCCGGAGATGGCTTCCTTCCAGCCATAAAACATGGTCGAAACCATGCAACGAATAGCCACGAAAGAGAGAGATACTCTGTTCCAAACCCACTCATTGCGGCTCTTCCATATCCCCCAAGCTAAGTAGAGACCCATAGCTATTTTAGATTCATCATTTACCTGCAGGAGGCGTCTAAACCAGTTTGAGGATCCATAGCTGATGCTGCTAACACCCCCAAGCCCGCCTCACGCCACACTTCCACAGCTATTGGACAACGTAATAACATATGGGTCCCTGATTCCGGCTCCCCCCCACAGCGATGACACATCGCAGCCACCTGCACATGCCGCCGCACAACCTCCGATAGTACTGGTAAGCTACCAGACAGTAGCCTCCACCCAAACTGTCGAATCTTCGGCTGAGCTTTAATATTTCAAAGATTCTTCCATATTCGGTCTGTAGGAGCTGATTCCGGGTCATGGAGGAGACGATACCCACTTTTGACAGATAAGGTACCTCTCTTTTCATACAACCAACACCATGCATCCGAAACCATTGTCCGGCTCGGCTTAATCTTCAAGATCTTCATCTGCTCAATTTGCGAAAACCGGCTCAACTGAAGCGAGCACCACTCGCCTGAATTTACATCCAATAGACGATCCACTATTAAATCAAATTCATGTGGCTCTGCTAAGGACGATACTTTAAATTCCGGCAAGCCTGGAACCCACAGATCTGAGTAGACATGCGTGTTAATACCCGAGCCTATGCGAATAAAACAACCCTTCATCAACAATTCTTGAGAAGCAAATATACTTCTCCAAACAAAGCTCGGGTTTGATCCAATTGGAGCTGATAAAAAATTCCTATGCGGGAAGTATTTGCAACTAAAAAATTTGCTGAAAAGCAAATCAGAATTTTGCAAAAGTCTCCAACCTTGCTTTCCAAGTAATGCGAGGTTCATTTGGTGAAGCGATTGGAAACCCAAACCTCCGTCCCATCTCGCCCAATGAAGCTTCCCGTGACCCCACCAGAAATTCCGGATCATCTTTTCAATCTCCGAGCACATTGTGATTGGCACTAAGTATAGCCCCATAATGTATGTCGGAATTGCTTGTACTACCGACTTAATTAGAATCTCTTTCCCTGCACTAGAAAGCCATCGATTCTGCCATGAGTTTAGCCGGATCTGTATCCGGTCAATTATCGGCTGGAATAAATCGATCTTGCGACGCCCCGTCCCTATAGGCGCTCCAAGATATGAGTCAAACCGGTCTGTTAATTTAACACCCAATGAAGCAGCTAATTGAGATTGGTTTGCTGCTGATACATTAGAGCTAAAAGTAACACTTGATTTACTGTAACTTACGACTTTCCCTGTCATTATTTCGTATGCTTCCAATACCGATTTTAGCTGGGTCACTTCTTCAGATTTAGCTCGACAAAAAAGCAATGCGTCATCAGCAAAGAATAGGTGAGAGACCGCAGGTGCCCCCCGAGCTATTTTGCAACCCTTAATTAAGCCCACATTGACTTTATTATTGATCAGAGTTGTGAGACCCTAGAGCTCTTAAGTTTTGAAACGTAGTGGGATAATTAGACCTACGTTTCAATGATAAACAAAGAATAACGAGTGTAATCATTAATAAAAGAAACATAATATATGAAACCCTTTTTTTTTGGGTACATGAGAAGGTCCTTACACATCAAAATGCACAAGATCTTTTAAGTTTTAAAATTGAGCTACACACAATGACTTGAGATTCCACTACTAAAAGGTTAACCTTATTTATATTTATCCGATGTGGGACTTATTTCACCCACTTCAAGACTCTCCCTCACGTGCGAGTTTCACATTTTTTTTATCGGTGACGCACTCCCCCTCACGTGTAGGCCTTTTTCTTTCGCACGTGGGCCGCTGCAAGCAGACCAGAGACCATAGGGGGAGGCAACAAAAACGGGCCACTTTCAGGCCAAGGCCTGGATCAAAACCAGGCTCTGATACCATGTGATATTTCAATAATTAGGCTAAATACAATGGTTTGGGCTTCCACTACTAAAAGGTCAACCTTTAATAGGGTTTCACTTGCACCATTATATGTAGCCACTTAACTTTATATTTATCCGATGTGGGCTATTATTACCCACTTCAACAAGATCCAAAGAAGTAAGAGAAAAAGAAATACTAATGTAGAAAGGTAGGGCAGATAATTTGGCTAGTTTACAGACTCTACAATTAGAAATATTATGACTATCTAAATGTCCTAGATCTCTTGCAGATGCTAAAAACTGTAAATGGGATGCAAAAACATGACCCAAATGACAATGCCATAAATAAAAATCTAAAGAAGAACAATTCTACCAAGAAGAAATAATTAATCCACACTAGAAGCATTCACACCAAATACTGCAACATCGGGTACTTTGAGTTGATCCAAGACAAAGAGTTCCTTTTACCTATGACTTGTCCCAATCTCCATATGAGTAACTGTTTGAAAATCAACATGATAACACCTCGATTACGTCTTATTATATGTTACCAATTTAAAAGAAAAATGATTGTCACCAAGGCTTGTTGGATCGAACGGTGAAAGCGCTTTTGATTCTCTTTGAGGTCTCTGATTCGAGCCTTCTTGCTTGTTGGAATATAATAATAAAAGAATAAATGAAGACTTCAACTACAAATTTGAGCTTTTAATTGAGTTGGTTCTCTAACATGATATTAGAGTTCAAGGTCGTAGGTTCAAATTCTAACACCCCAAATTCGTATAATTAAATTCTTTATCTATTGTCTCATTGTGTTTCTTTACTCATTTCACTTAGGCTCTCTATATTCTCTTATCAGGTCTTATATACAACTCTTTCTTTGGGCTCTCTATATAACTCTTCACTTATTTTTCAAGCCCACTTGGGCACTCAATCTTCTCCTATCCTTCAAGCCAACCTGCAAAAGTCAAAATCGGGAGTGTGCTCCTATCTATCTCTTCGGTTCATATCTATCTTTCTTCAGTCCAATTACAAAGCCATGACGGACTTGCACGTGAGAGGGTCTGTTGGAATATAATATTTAAAGAATAAATGAGAACTTCAACTACAAGCTTCGAGCTTTTAGTTGAGTTGATTCTCTAACATGATATCAGAGTCTGAGGTCACAGGTTCAAATCCTGACACCCCCTAAAATTTGTACAATTAAATTCTTTATCTATTCTCTCTCATTCCTTCTATTCGACTCTTCTTTGAGTCTTCTATATAACTCTTCATCTACCATTCAAGCTCACTTGGCTCTCTACTTTCTCCTATCGGGCCACTAACAAAAAGTTAAAATCAGAATTGAGCTCCTATCTATCTCTTCGGCCCTCCCATAAAGTTAAAACAGGAACGAGATCCTATCTATCTCTCTTCTGTCAACTTGCAAAGCCATAATGAGCTTGCACGTGAGGGAGCGTGTTGGAATATAATATTAAAAAAATAAATATGAACTTCAACTACAATTTTGAACTTTTAGTTGAGTTGGTTCTCTAACATTGTCGATGATATGTGGTGGGATTTTGAGTTTATAGAGGAGTACTACCTGTTGAGAAGCTCAACAAATTTAAAAAAAAAAAAAAAAATAGTCAAATAAGACCTATAATGTCATCAACTTGTGATCTTCTCCTCCCTGGAATTCATACTTACAGCTCCCCATCTTTCTTTCAACTTGACATTTATCAATGTCTATTATTGGACTTAAGTTGCTTATAGAGCAAAAGACTGAAAACTGCAATATTTTGGGGGAATATTTTCTTTTGTACCGAGAACATTCCTATCAATTTGAATATAAAATTAGATAGATCTTCACTGACATATACAGAAGAAATGTCATCTGAGAAGAATATGTTCTACTTATTTATTTATTTTTATTTTTTGAAATTAATTTATTCTATTTATTTAATAAAAAGTGGATTTATTTAATTAATACCTAACTCATCAAAGAATTAAGATACAAAGTATGAATATTTCTTCTGAAGATAGTGTTAAAATGGTCCATTTACAGTCAATTTGGGTTCAATTGATCTCTAATTTAGTTTTTATTTCAATTTATTTAGTATTTATCTTGTTTCATTTTGTCTGTCTTAGTACATACTACTGAAACTTGCCTCTCTAGGAAATAATCAATAGCTATCATGTATGTTAAGGTTCTGTCTCTTATAAGTCAGTAAAGTCTCATGTCAAGACCTTGTATGACTTTACAAAAATAAACATGTCACCTGTAATAAGTCAATTAAGTCGTCTCTCAAAGACTTTGTATCCTATATTCAACCTCAAACTACTTTTTATGTGAGTTAAAAAGTCCAACTTATTTTCACCTAAAATAGAGTGAACTAAAGTCTCTCTTTTTTACATATTTTATACGGCGACAATGTTTGTTTTCACAAATTTTAAAACTTTCTCCTAGTTGTTTCTTTCCATAATACATTTTCCCAACTCACCATCTAAGATAAAAACAAGTCATGTTTTGATCGAAATGAAATGTACCTCCTATGTTAAATATAATATTTATTATTTAGAATTTTTTTTCCAAGTCAACTAACTCGCGTCCTATAACATGAAAAATGATTATCAAAACAAAACACTAAACACAAGTTTATGAGTTCGATCCCACTGTACATATCTACGGGGAGAAGTGAAGAAGTTTAACTATAACTCAATCCCTAACAAAATTAAACATGTGCTTTACAAAGAAAGAAAAAAAGAAAAGACAACAAAAAAACAAGACAAAGACATAAATAACATGTATATACATTATATGTTTAAAAGGAGTGACCATGCCCAACATATGTATTGGGCTCTCGTAAATAGTATGATTTGGGCTTTTATTACCTTTCTAAGCCCATAAAGAAAGCTAAAGATTATAGTATTTCTATTTTCTAAGCCCTCTTGCTCACAAATTAGAGTGATATGTGTGTTAATTCGTGATCTATTAACTTCTCATAGACATTATTGAGTCTCAACTATTAACTCTATAATTAAAAAAAAATTTCCTCTTGGCGGATAAAAATGAAGAAAAAAGTGAAATCAAATGGACACTAAAATAATTTTTATTGATCCAATCTATGGTTTATGACTAAACAAAATTCACAAATAATTTCCTACCTTCCTATACTACCAAAATAAATCATACCTAAATTTATTAAGACTTAACAACACATTTATGATCGGCGATAATTAATTTCAACAGGCAAAGAAATTGCACCATCTCCAACAAAAACCGTATGGGTTCCGGATGGTAATATCTTGTAAGCAGTGTAATCCACAATTCCCAAACTCTTGCAAACATTGAACCTAAACTTCACATTCTCACTCTTTCCTTTAGCCACAAAAACTCTCTTGAAACCAATCACTTGCTTCAAATGGGTCTTCGAAATTCCACTCGGAGGCTTCGAGTAAACGATAACGACTTCACTCCCGTCCTTGTCGCCTATATTTTGAACTTCGATCTCAAACTCGAAATGATGGTGATCACATGTTAAATCTTCGATCAGAACCGCGGGACATGATGTTACGTAATCGTTTTCGTTGCCGTAGGTTATGTGAGTGCAATGTTTGTACTTTCCCAAATTAATGTCAAAATTTGATCTCTTGGAGGAAATGAGTTTGTAGTTGAATTTGGTGTAGCTGAGTCCGTATCCGAATGGGTAAACCACGGAACCGTTGAAGAATTTGTAGGTCCGACCCGGATAACCCAAACTATCAATGGGTCTTAGTTGCATGGATGTCATTGGTACCATATCTGCATAACTTGCTTCATGCCATGTGAGAGGCAACCTTCCTCCTATGGTAATAAGAAAACAATGATTTTAAAATCGAAACAAAATCATAAGATATATTCTGTTAAAATACTGAACAATGATGTGACATCGTGTCGTTGAATCAATCAGATAGATGAAAACTAATGGTGTGTGATCAAATCAGTCAAATAGATCAAACTGGTCATTTTGAATAATTCGATGTGACTTTTAAAATATTTTAAGAAAATAATAGAATATGTTAAATTCGTACCAGGATTATATTTCCCGAAAACGACATCAGCAATGGCTTGTCCACCTTCCTCTCCGGGATATCCAGCCCACAAGATCGATTTGATTTTTTTATTAGCCTTGGCGTCGGAAATATCTAGACCTCCGGCGGAGATGATGACAAGAACAACCGGACCTTTGGACACTTGGGAGACATTGTTGATCAAATCATTTTGGTAACCCGGAAGAAGAAGATCAACTCTGTCCAAACCCTCCCTCTCAATGGACAAATCCAACCCTACAACAAGTATTGTTGCATCTGCATGCTTTGCAGCTTCCATTGCTTGAGATATGAAGCTATCATTACCACATGAAACATCACCACATCCCATTTCGTACTTCACTTCACTAACGTACGCGGAGAAACCATCGATAGGAGAGGTGTATCGACATGGAATACCTAATTTGAAACGAAAAGTCAACGTTTATTTTTATATATAAGTGATGTCTAAATGAGATCAAAATGAATCAGCATTAATGAAAACTTTAACATCTACACGTTTTTACAGTCAATTTGTAATTTCTTTTATTGTTAACATGTTTTTGTGCACTTATTTGTGCAATTAGTTTGTGCACCTAAGTGACGTACCTGCGTAATTTCCAATCATGACTTTGGTAGCATTGGCATGTGGGCCTATCAATGCTACCTTCTTGATGTCATCTTTGTTTAGAGGCAAGGTGTCATCATCATTCTTCAAGAGAACAATTCCTTCTCTAGCTGCTTGTGCTGCTAACTCAATATGTTCCTTGGAGCACACATGATCTTTTCCAAGAGACTCAAAATGTGGACTCCCATCAAAGAATCCAAGTCTCATAAGTACAACATAGAGGTACTTTAGGGACTTGTCAATGTCTCCTTCCCTAACTTTTCCTTGCTTCACTGCATCTTGAGTGTACTTGGTGTAAAAATCTCCACAATCCAAATCCAAGCCTGAAAAGACAAATAACTTGTACAATTAGTTGATTAATCCAACATTATTTTACAAATATGCGCACAAAAATATATGAACAATGAAAAGAATGCACTCCGGTTATGAAAATGTGTAGACAAACCCGAATGAACACGAAAAGATGATAGGAATTCAAACGTTTTCACATTTATATGATTAAACTGCACATTTCCCAATGTTCGGATATTTTTGTGCACTCGTGATTGATTGATGAGAGTTTGTTTGTATGAACTAACCTGCTTTAAGAACTTGAGAAACACCATCCTCTTTTGAATCACCCAACCATTTATTGTCATCGACTATCACTTCAATAGAATCACAATCAGAAACAATGTACCTGAAAATATTATCATGTGAGATTATAATAAAAATATAATACATATATAATGGAAAAAATGTGAGGTTGAGTTTTAAACTCACCCATTAAGACCCCATTCTCCTCTAATAGTATCCTTCAAAAGTTTTGGATCAGCACAAGTTGGTATCCCATTGATTTGATTAAAAGAACACATCACACTACTAGCATCCCCATCTTTAACACACATTTCGAATGGTCGAAGAAACGTTTCCGACATATCTTGCTCAGTCACCTTCGTAAAGTGAAAACAAGTAACAATTGAGATAATAGTAAATTTAAAAAAAGATATTCACAGTTATAGGAAAAACCAAAGTTCAGGTCCAATAATTAATTAACTGTTAATCAATCATCCTTTATAGACACGTGATATTTGTGCACTTGTGTGAGCATTTTGTTTGTTCGTCTTGGTGATAGTACCTTCGCATCGAAATTAAAACGATCAACTCCAAGCCAATTCTCAATATCATAAGCAGCATAGTGCTTGCAACATGCAGACACTTTAAGAGGCCTAGAATTCAAATCATTGACTTTTTCAGCTCCTTCAACATCTTGTAACCCTCTAACGTAGTTCGATGCATATGTTCCCACAACGAAAGGATCTTCGCCCGCTGTCTCTAAGGCTCTTCCCCATCTTGGATCTCTAACCACATTTATGTTAGGACTCCAAAATGTTAGTCCAGCTCTTCCTAAATTTCGCATAGCTCTTGCTTCCGTCGAAACAACCTACAACACAAAAGTTATTAATATAAACTGAAAGTAAAAGTAGAGAATGAACTCACTCAAAAAAAAATGTTTTAAGTGTTTAATTTGATACTAAAAATGACGAACATTTATCTGCCCATTGTTGATACGATATGTGCACTTACTATGCATTAAGTTTTGTGCATACACTTTGACGCTTTATGTATTCACATAAATAAAAAATAAAAAACAATAGATCATCGGTTATTATATACCTGACCAATGTTCTTCCATAGAGACGCATTGAACGAAGATGCAGTGAGGATGACACAAGGAAAACTCGTTGCAGAGGGGATAACACTATCAAAGAAAGTGCCGGGACCGGTTTTGGATACGCCGTGAAGTGCCTCCGACCACCACTCGTACTCCGGCAGCCCTAACCTAGGCACTCCCGAAGCCGCATTACCCAATTGCTTCACCTTTTCATGTAGTGTCATCCGATCTACTAAATCTTTTGCCCTAACATTATACGGAAGTGACTTGTCGCAAAATGCGAAATCCGACAAGTCCATGCCCAAATATGCAAACCTAGCATGATCACATACATGAGTGAAGTTACCACCATCTGATAAATGTGCAGCAGAAACAGAAATGATGAGTGAAATAATTGATAGAAAGAGAACAATAGGGAAAGTTCTAGCCATTTTGTTTTTGAAAAACAAATGCTGTACTTTTTTTGGGGTGAAAAATGATGTTGAGCCTAGCTAAATATATATAGGTTAATTTCCTGGATATCTTATCACGTTTTGATAAGGTTTAACAAACTTAGACTAGGTTTTGGTGTTGTTGACATATAAGTAGGGTTTAGTTAATATATTTTCCTACATTTTGGTATAACGTAGACTAATTTTTTGATACATTTTTCAATCTTTAATTATCTGAAACAACAAAGCTTCTTCATAAAACTTTTGTACGTGTAAATAATATTATATTGGATTTTTGGTTAAGGATGTGACTTGCTTATGTTATTATTCAAAATTTGACTACAAAGGTAATACCATTTCTGTCGCAACTAAGGTTTTAGTTTGTATGAGTGTGTATAGGTCCAAGGTTAGATGGCTTAGTTTCTAAATTAAATCGTAATTTCTGTAACAAATTTATGCATTTCAACAACAAAATGTAATTTGTGACTGAACTGTGACAAAATATTTATGTCATTGTTTGGGTTGTCACAAATGGTTGTGACAAAAAATTTTGTCACAAATGTGTGTATGTGACAGAAATTTTCATCACAAATGTTAGAGAATATGATTTTTGTAACAATTTGTGACGGAACTGAGTCGAAAAATTTTCTTTCATAGATTGCCGTCATAGTTTGTAACTTTTTATTATAGTGTTTATTATGTTATATTTATTTTTAACTAGAACTTTACAAGTGTCTCCAAATGTGTCTTTACCACAAAATTCTCGTCAGAACCTACGAATAAATCTTAATTTTTGCACATGCGATAAATAGTGTTGTTGACAATATATACCGCAATCTAGTTCTATAATCTTTTCCTTTCAATTTTGCATGCAAGAAGTAAGATGAGCTCTTAATCCATCATTTTCTTTATAACAAATTTGGTCTACATATTAACATTGTTAGACGAAGATTGAGACTTGAGCGCATGATGTTCAAGGCATGTTGGGTTAAGCGGTTGATGCGTTTTGAATTTTTTTTGAGGTCTCAGGTTCGAGCCTCCTTGCCGACGATATGGGGTGAGATTTATGGGTTTAAGGGGAGAGCTAACAACTAACTCGAGTGACGCCCCCACTAGGGAGTTAGAAACACATGCCTTTGTAGGCCTGCTGTCCCGTCGCTTATAAAAAAAAATGGGTTAAAAGTTTTTTCGGTACCCAGACTTTTTTCGAAAATCCAATTTGGTACCTATTCCTTTATTTCGTCCAATTTAATACCTAGACTTCAATATCACACCCAATTAAGTACCTGCACTATTATTGTAAACCCAATATGATGCCTGCCGT
>JAYMTF010006311.1:0-10407 GCA_036897485.1 Pelargonium nanum
ATAATTTATGTACTTATGTTTAAAAATTTATTACTTTGTGCTCAAATTTTCGATTGAGATGTTTCCCCCCTATGATTTCATGTAAAATTGTAGAAAGTATATGATTATAGATTTAATACTTCAAAATAATACATATTTATATGCAAAAGATTGAAAAAAAAAAAGATTAAAAAGATCACACATTTTAGCTCCAACGTCATATAAGATGATTTTTTTTTAAATGTCAAGAAAAATACAATTACGAACTTTGTTAACAAAAAGATGCACACTTATGAACAAAGGTATATATTTAAATATTAAAATTAAATTATATATTTTAATAATTCATTTTTGTTGCATTTGTAACTAAATAATAACGATTGAAATCCACACTTAATTTTTTCAATCAACATAACATGAGAATTAATTAACAATATGTCGTATTTAATTTCATTCTCATTTCCATCAAAACTTAAGTCCAAAACGATATCTTATATTTTCGTAAGAATAAAAATATAAACTTTCCCCAGTAGTTTAGAATCTCTTATATCTTTATTGACTTTATTTTCAAACTTAAGATTATTCGTTGACCACTAATTTGTCTAATATAAGAAAGAATGGCAAACAAACCCTAAGTCTTGAGCAATTATTTGAGTTTTGAGTCAGGTTTTTTAGTTTTATTTTCAAAATGTACAACTTGAACTGGCCCAAAAAAGCTAATTTATGCTTGGAGACACATATCATGATTGATTACAGACGTGTGTGGTTCCATGTGAGTTTGACTAGCCCGACCCTCATTTCATTGTTGATAAGCCAAACACTAACCGACATGTAAATTAGTCCGGTCCAATTGTGTGAAAGCCAAACTACTAAAAATTTAGGTAGTATTTCGAGTGCACGTGTCTTATGGTCCAAATTGTTAGCTCTACGTGAAACGAATATCATTCCTACTCCCGGAGGCTGAAATACCGAAAACACCCTCAAGTCCTCAACCATACAAAAACCCTACATGTGTTTCTTCTTCCTTCCTCTGCCGCAACTCCCACGGCGACGCTCAGTTGACCCATCTTCTTCCTCCGGTAGATTTCTAGCCGTCGCAGACGGAGCCGCGTACCGGAGCCGGCGCCGACTAAACAGGTACGTACCGGTACCGGATTCGTACCGGTGCTTCACAGTGATGATGTTTTATTGCTTGAAATTGTTATTACAGATATTAATATGTTAAGGTTTCAGGGTATGTATGTATGGATGTGGAGGTCCAATATTGTGCATAAAAAGTTCAATTCTTTGTGTGTATGTTTCATGTTATTGGGATAAGAGAGTTGAAGAGGTTATAGACTTATAGCTAATTCAATCATGTGTGATTTTTGTATATCAATTTGTTTATAAGGAATTGATTTTGAATTCTACTTGAAATTAGGTTGTGTTTTTGTTCTCTAGATAAAAATATAGCATTGTCACTCCATGACTCAGTGTGAATTTTCTAAATTTGCTTACATGAACTTCAATACCCAAAGAAGTACATTTGGTTATCTGTGTTCTAAGATGCCTGCCCTTTTTCTCCGTTCATGTCATCAAGACATGTTTTAGTTGCTCTGCGTTTTTCAATTGTACTTTTTTCGTTGCCGTTTTGCCGTAAAATGACACAAAAACTAGCGTGTTTAGGCTCCAACATGCTTAGTAATCGTATCGTGTTCGTGTTGGACAACTCAACATGTTTAGTAATTGTGTTCTTGCTGGTCCTCCAGAACACGTACTCACAATTAATTAGTCGTGTTGTGACACACCCAACATGCACACTTAAGGGTGTAATTGTAAATTAATCCAATAATGTGCCAAACGTGTTGGATAGTGTCGTGTCATGTCAACATGATTCATTTAGTTACCGTGTTAAATGTTGTGTTTGTTTTAAGCTGTGCAACACGATTACTAAACGTGTTCGTGCATCACACAAACAACCTTTAGCATGACACAAACACGACACGCACGAATTGTTAGCTCTAGTTGTTCCTATGAGATCATTTCACTGCTTGCTGGAGGAAATAGATACAAAAGTGATGTAAGAAATTTGGATTGTGTGAATATGGGGTCCCTGCTTGGTTAGTAGGTTTAGATGAGTGAATTATCGGATTTTGTCTTGCTTGTTCGGTCTCCTACTCATAGTTTTTTTTTTTTTTTTTTTTGTAGATAACAATCTTCATGTAATTTTGACAGGACTATTGACACTAGGATAAAATGAGGTTGGAGAAGTGTTGGTTTTGTTCCTCTACCATATATCCGGGGCATGGTATTCAATTTGTTCGTAATGATGCAAAGGTAATATTCTATCTCCAACATCTGTTTATTTTTTGCTTAAGGTTTGCTTTTTCTGCTCTGCACTTGTTATTTTGTTTTGTGTTGGTATGGATTCACAAGCCAATTGTTGGTAGCCTATTATTTTTTAGTAGATTCATAGATGTTTTGGTTGTTTCAAATTTTAGCAGATTCTTAGACTTATGTATGACTATGACCATTCTTGTAAGTATATACTGCCAGGCCATGGTAAGGCAGGGTTAAATAGACCACAGTACTCTTCGCTGTAGAATGAATGGGATTTGTTATTGTATCACTGTAGGCTATTAAATGTCATAACTCACTGCCTTGGCTGCATGTTCTATTCATATTTCCCAAACGGATGGTCTCTGACAAGTGCTGTTCTTTGCAGATTTTTAGATTTTGTAGATCCAAATGCCATAAAAATTTCAAAATGAAGAGGAATCCACGTAAAGTAAAATGGACCAAGGCCTACAGGAGATTGCATGGAAAGGACATGACACAGGTAATCACATTTACATTCTCTTTTGTGTTTGTACGTGTAAATTTATCTATGTGATCCATCTTTTTGTACATTCACCATTACTTGGACAATGGTAAATTATTTGTGATCTGTTTGCCTATTTTTCTAGGATTCAACCTTTGAGTTTGAAAGAAAGCGTAATAGACCAGAGCGGTACGATAGAAATCTTGCTGAGAACACTTTGAAGGCTATTAAGAAGATCGATAAAGTCAGAGTTGCTAGAGAGGAGAAACACCATAAGATGAGGTTATTTTTATATGCACATTTTCTCTTCATTTAATATCATTATATGCTGTTGAGATGAACTTAAAAGGGGCTGAAAATATATTGCAGGATGAAGGGAAAGAAAGGCAAGGAGCAGAGGGAGGCAGCACGGGAATTGGCACAAGACATCAGCTTGGTCAAAGCTCCACTTGCTCAAAAAGAGGACCCATCTCTTACACTTCCAAAGATCAAAGTCTCAGTCTCCCAAGCACAGCCAGAGAATCAGCTCATGGAAGAGTGAGTTTGGTGCTGTGCTATCTGCTGCATTCAGTTATAGTCTATCTTTGCGTAGTGCATGCACATCCTTGCTTATCTACTGGGAAATTTTTGTCTGTGGAAACCAAAGTTTTGTTATTTATTTTAGACTATTAGTGTTTTGACACTCATGTATTGAAGATAGAAGCACACTCTTATTCTTGCCCTATGCGGCATGATTTCTGAGAATTGTAGTTTTAAGTACTTTAGTCATGTTCAATTGTATTGATAGTTAATGAAGGTTCAATTGTTTGTGCTATGTTTTTATTTGTTTCATTTGTAAATCCTAAATATGTAGTCTGGTTGAATTTTGTCTTCAATGTTAACCCCCTTACCGGCTTACCCTGTGGTTCCATGGCTTACAATTAGAAAAATTTGATGCTCAAAGTGTTGAGTGCTCCCCGGGGGATGACAGAATTTAGCAAGCACAACAAATCGAACATGAACAGTTGAGGTAGGTTCATCAAGGTCACTCAATGTGTGATATTTTAAGATCCACCTTCCAAGCATATTGTATGCAGCAGCACCTGGCATTATTTATGTTTTACAATATTTCAATATTATTCTTATGGGACCGTTATAGAATGGTATGAATTGTTTCCCAGCATTCTTATCTCTTATTATGCTATGGTACAGTTGTTAAGAGTAGCTTGGAAGCAGAAGCCAATTCTTTTTTTGCCAGTGAGTAAACTGACATTGATGTTACATGCTGTCGAACAGGTAGGTGCGCGAGTTATGTTCAATCTTTATCCGGTTGAAAATGCTTCCGAGAGGTACTTTGATTTATCCTACATTTACTTGTTCTTGTTGAACTAGTTGACTCAGGCGCAAAAACATTATTTTATATGCAAAAGATTCCAATATGCTGACATATATATCTGTCTGAAGTGTAAACCACATTTTCATCATTTGTAAGCAATATAACCTGCAAGATTTGTCCTTCGAGAGAGCTTGACTGACCACCTAGTAAGAGGGTCATTTAGTTTCTCCTGCATTGAGCAGCTCTTATTGTGACAGCCACTTTAGCAATCTATAGCCATTTTATGCTGCGACAGGATGACCCACATAATTCATTTTATTGTTTTGGTGCACATGAGAAAAGAAATTGAAGTATTGTTTGTGTTTTAATATTTGACTGAGATTACATTTATGTTCTAATTGTCCTTCATGTCATTTTAACAGAATAGTAGAATCTGTTGTCATTAAGTTTCAAGTTAAAAATACTTGTGGACCTAGCGCATATTCATTTGAGATCCACAAGTGGGCACTCATGTTTGTCCATAAAATTTAGTGAACTCACCTAATTGTTTTAGGCTTTTTCCCCATATCTTGATACAATAGAGCAGTAAATACAACAAGTTCTAAATGTTGGTTGGCTGATACAGTTTAGGCTGAGGCTCAAACCCGGAGGTCCTATCATCCTATTCACTCATAATCATGCCATGTTCTGTTCTTCAGATCTAGTGTGTTATGCTGATTGTTGCTGTAACTTTCAAGAATATGACATATATTGGTGGCCAAAGAATAAATTCCTATTCATGAAAAACCCAAGTTTCTTGAACTGTTTGTAGGAATTCTCTTTGATTAGGTTTAAAACATATGATAGGACCGCGTTAAAAAGTTGAAAACCTGATCGCAAGTGGAGAATATATGCTTTGAGGCCTTCCGAAGAGGGCCTAGTAGACAAGAAAAGAATAATCTATCGATAGCTTCTAATTAGTTCTACCTCAACCTCTTCCTACAAGTAGTGATGGAACCTAATGTGTAAGTATAGCATTGTTCATCTAGGTGCTTTTATGCTTGTTGGAGAAGACTTTGCAAACTAAATGGTAAAAAGTGCTACCTTAATTAGTAACACTTAACTTTACAAGTTAATGAAAACTGAAGTTTAGAGAAGATATCGGTTTGGTGCAAGTTATTGCAAAATATAGCCATTTCCTTCACATTATCAAATAGATCCTCACCAACCAAGTTCTGTTAGCCTTCTCAACTCTTGAGAAGCATTTAATTTTAGCATATGCGTATCCATATTCATGTTTGTAGCACTATGTTTTAACGTTGAATAGCACGCATTCTGCAGAAATATGATGTACTTGATAATTGAATGTGCTGGTTTTAGGCTTTTAGCATATGCATTGCATGACTGTGATTTTAAACTATGTTTGAAAACCGAGTGTGAACTTGTTTCGAGTCCTAGACTTGTCCCGGGATATGCCATTGCGAAGAGAAGATTGAAAGGTACTGTGAATTCTCATTCCTAATGATGGTAAATTCTAGTCTCTCATTTCACTTTGTTTCTGCCTTTGGTGTAACCAGGACTAGGTGTGGCTTTGAAGCATATGCTCCAAGTTTTTGCCTGAACATGTTCAAGTGCTTTCAGGTACCTCAAAATCATGACAAGGTCTTGAAACAAATTTGCATTAACTACACAGTCATCAACATGCTGATATATTAATGCTGATATTTCTTTAATGACTTGTCATAGAGTGTCTTTTTGGGTTATCTAATCTTTTGGTAGTTGGTTGCTAACTGAATCAGCCAGTGACCAACCAACCAACTCAATTAGTTACACATATATCATTAGAGATGACAATTCGTGCCAACACGGCACAAAATTAGTGTGTTTGAACTCACATTTTATATCAGTGTTGCGCTCGTGTAGACATGCACCCACGATTGATTAGTCGTGCCCTACCTATAATAAAATAATGGTTAGCACATAGGACCAAAATGAAAAGTGTTACTTGTACAACAAAACTTGCCTGTAAAATTAGTTAACATTAAAGATGGTGATGGCTCATTTGGTGAAAGAAGATTTTCAATCCCAATCTTAAAGTTGTCTTTAGCAGTTAGTTGGTGGGTTTTTCAGGCTGTTTTAAATTTGTGGGCCAAGCATCACCATCCAGCATTCATCATCTTCTCACCATTATCACTACTCTATATGTTATCCAGATCACCAAATTCCATACGTGGCATCCAGATTGTGACTTACACTCTAATTTAATCCATAAAGTTACATTTACCTCAAAGTTTGTGTAACATGAACTTCGTAAACTCATACAATTGAACGTACATTTGATCGAATTTTAGTTGCTGGAACGAGAATATTACCCTGAAATGTACACTTTTCTTCGCTTTTTCCGTCCCCGCATAGGTTTGTTCAGCAATTTCATTATTCAAATTGTTGGTGGCTCTTTCTTTTTGTCTTTAAATGTGTCTATTAGTTTAAATTTGTACTAATTAGTGGTTTTGTTAGAGATCTTTCCTAGCAAAACGCTAGTCAAAATTTTGAGGTTTGACTAGAGGTTTTGCACAAAATTGGGAGTAGATTCTGAAATTTTTAGCTAACCAATTGAAAGTTTTATTTTATTTGTTATAATGCATGTTTTAATTAATTAAATTTGCATTAAAGAAATGGAATTTATGGGCTTCCCCAATTTCCGTTTTCATGGGAATTAAATATGTTTAATTAAATAATTATTAAAATTTATTAATATTAATATTTATGAGATGGGAGTGTTCAAGAAACATGAATTTCATTTTTTGCCTTCATTGTTGTCACCATTTAATTTCTCTTACAATTATGTTAGAAATGGAAGGACACTTCACATGCAAATAAACATAAACACAAAACCCTCTGTTTTGTCAATAAAAAATAAATCTTGAGCCTCTCTGATCTCATCTTCTTGATTGTTCTTCATTTTCTTGAATTCTTCTCGGAAATGAGAAGCATAGCGTCTTGTTACAGCGAACATGCGATTAAAGTGTCGGATTCGTATTGTTCAGGTCCGTCGTCGAAGCTGTCTCCGATTCTGTCTCCGTCGATCCCAAAAGCCGTGACATGTATCTACAGAGCCAAGAACCAGTTCTTGATCACGCTCACGTGGTGCAACAGCTTCGTCGGACACGGCCTCACCGTCAGCTTCGGCGCCGGCGCCGACGACTCGCACCAGCTGCGGAAGAGCAAAGGATCGAAGACGTTTCAGTTCCGCAGCTCCAAGATTGACGTTTTCTGGGACCTCTCCACCGCGAGATACCACGCCGGGCCGGAGCCGGCGAGCGGGTTCTACGTCGCCGTTTTGGTGGACTCCGAGGTGGGTCTGGTCCTCGGAGACAAAGACGGAGGAGAGTGCAAAACAGGGGAGGCAGCTCCGGCGAAGTTCTGGCTGGTGTCCCGGAGCGAGCATTTCTCCGGCGACGCGGTGGTGTATTCCACCAAGGCGCAGTTCAGCAAGGCCGGGACGGAGCATGACGTTTTGATAAAGTGCTCAGCCGGCACCGGAGACGACGACGGGTCTTCGAGGAGTCCGGTGTTGTCGGTTTGTATTGACAAGAAACGGATATTTCAGGTGAAACGATATTTTTTTTAACCTGAGATCTGGAGGAATAAGTGAAATCAACTACTAAGTGTTTGTTGTTTTAGGTGAAGCGATTGAGGTGGAATTTTCGGGGGAATCAGACGATTTTCGTTGACGGGTTGTTGGTGGATTTGATGTGGGACGTTCATGATTGGTTCTTCAATCAAGATTCTGGATGTGCAGTGTTCATGTTCCGGACGAGGAGCGGATTGGATAGCAGGTTGTGGCTGGTGGAGGAGAAGAGTAATTTGGTGCACAAGGAGGATCAAGAAAAGCTTGAGTTCTCTTTGTTGATTTGTGCATGTAAGAATCCCGATTGATGATCAAATCATGTTTTTTTTATTTTGATGTTTCAACTTAGTTACACAATCATTTCTTCTGATTATATACTTTCACAATATCGAATAATGTGAAATTTGAATTGTATATACAATTAGTTTCATCGTTCTTTTTCAGTTATGTTTGATAGTTTCGGTTTGGAGATTGTCGTGGATGCAAGAAAGTAGCAAATGAGAGAGTTGACATGAATAATAACAAGATAGATACCAAAACCAATTTGGGAGATTCCACTATTGAGCCTTGTGCTTGACTTGGGGTCTCAACTTGGGTCTTTGTTTATGTAACCCAAGTTGTCTAATTTTAACTCTAGCAATGGCTTCTGGTTTTGTGGGAAGGTTTGGCTTATGTTCCCCAACTAACAAGACAACAAAAATTAAGTTATGCTTGGAATTTCATTGGAATTAAATCCAAATCTCATTCCTAAATTCCTGGAATGCAATTTGTTGAGTCTGTCAAGTCGGATCATCACGTCATAACGAAATTTATTAAATTATCGAAGAACACTTACTGTCAGTAACGTAACATAAAGTAAAATTATGTAAATTTAACCGATTCTTTTCCGAGATGTCCTATCCTTGTTGTACTTGGTGGCCCTTGTCAAACATTTTGTTAAAGGTAAAAAAAGCACTATTGATTAGGGTAAACACATGAGGGGGCTTTTCAAGCTATTACTATAAATGGGCTATTTTGATTAGATCTTTTTGGGTACAAAAAGATTCACGAGGAGTTCATGACAACAATTACAGTACAATTTTAATAGCAAAAAGAAGTGAAATAAAGACTAGTAGTAGTAGTAGAGAGAGAACAAGTACATGTTCATTTACAATTACAATTTTTACAAGTGAGTAGAGGAAAAGAAATTAGCTGAAGAGTGAAGACCTTCGGATAGGAAGGCATGGCATGGTGATGGTACTATGAATTTTGCTTACCCCACAACCCATGTGTTTGCATTGGATGCAATGATGCATGTCTTAGGAGAAATGTGAAATTCACCGGGATTGGCAATTCGTGTCTCAACACGCAACACGATACAAAATAAGCGGGTTCGAGCGAACTATGTAATCGTGTCGCTTTTGTATTGGCCAATTGAGGTACCTAAAATGTTTAGTAATCGTGTCGTTTTTTTGTTGAGCTTAAAAAATAGACACATACAGCTAATTATTTGTGTTGTGACATATCCAACACACTCGACACATCCAAAACACTCGACACATCATATTGGAATTGTCAATTTTAATCAATTACATATGTTTTATGCGTATCCCAAACCCACTAATTAAGAACCGCTAAATATTTGGATGTGCAACCGATGAATATCTTGGACCCATTGTATTTTAACTTTATTTTTTGTTTCTTATCTTGTTTATTATTACACACCAATAAGTATTTGAAACTCACTCTACATTTGTTTGTTGACTACTTCAATTATGTGCAAGTGACATTTTACACGTAAAACATGTGCACTCGAGATGCATACATCAATCCCTTGTCATATATTATTGTGATTTAACAGATTATATACATGTACAGAAACCAAAAACAGTAGTGATACTGGCTGGAGCCTAGAAGACCAACTGGGACTGGGAGAGAAATTTCCATTATGTAAAATGATATTCTTGGCATCTTAATAATGAGTTGCAAGATTCAATTGTGGATTCACGTTGACTCGGATTGGGCCCTTTGGGCCGAATAAAAGTGCAAACTGGAGATCCACTAAAAAGCCCAATGCATGAATCGGATGCAGTTTCTTCATTTATGTCTCCAATTAATAGGCAACAGCCGTTACAACCCTCTCAAACTATATATAGATACTATTCGATACTGAAATTGAAAACTGTTGTAATAACAATCTCAAGATTCTGGGAGGCTTTGTTGAGTTTCAGAAACTGTTGGGCACCCTCCATCAGAGCATCAATAACAATCTCAAGATTTCTGATACAGATGCTCTGATAGAGAGTTGCTCAACAGTTTCTGAAACTCAATAAAGCTTCTCGAAATTTTGAGATTGTTATTTCTTGAGAGTTCTCTGTTATAAACTATGTTTGTACCATTAATTATGAGTTTACAAACGATTTGTATCGATAAGTCATTGATCCCTGACGCTGCGCCGGTGAAGTAATATTGGCGCTGTAACTTTCTATTTGTTTTTACCATTTTAATATCAGTTGATATTAACATGGTAAAAACAAATAGAAAGTTACAGCGCCAATATTACTCAACTCTTATTACCAAGACATGTTGGGTCAAGCGGTTGATGCGATTTAGATTTCCTTTGAGACTCTCAGGTTCGAGTTTCATCGCCGACGGTATGGGGTGAGATTTATGGGTTTAAGGAGAGAACTAACAACTAACAAGAGTGACGCCCCCACTAGGGGG
>JAYMTF010006312.1:0-10404 GCA_036897485.1 Pelargonium nanum
TCTCGCGACGATGGTGAGGAACGGAGAAGCACAGCAGCAAAAGTAGCCGTTACAAAAGAGGTACCAGCGAGTTTTGAATTTTGTTTAGGTTTTATAAGATGTTGTTTCCAGGAGGAGGTACTGTTAGGGATAGTGGAGATACTGATCCGGCTCGGACCGAACGGAGCAGACCGAATCTATTAGGCCGGATTTAGAGCGGCTCAGCTTTTGTCCGAACCGAATTACTTAAAAATAATTTTGTAGATCCAATCTAGAGGTGGCAAATTTTAGGGTCGGGTTCGGATTGATGAACTCTAATCCGACCCTATAGGTGTATTGTTTTTTACGGGTATACCTGACCCAATTTTTTATAATTTACCAAACCCGACCCGAAACGTTTCAGGTACCCGGCAGGTTGGTACCCTTTTGCCAACTCTAGATCCAACTTTTCCCCTTTTCATTAAATTCCACAAATTAAGTTTATATCTGAATTTTTCCATTGAAAATCTTTTTTTCTTTTTTTAATTTTTGTCAATAGTGAGGTGAAATCGGTCTGGTTCCAGTTTGGACCATGTTCTTTCGATCGGTCCGGTCCAAAACAGTAATCAGTCTGCATATAGTCTGAGTGTTGTGTTCATAAACCTCTAAACGTCGTGTTTTGTGTTCGTAAACATGTGTGTTACTTTGTCGTGCATCACACAAATAACTTTTAGCACGGTGTGTACACAAGAATTACCAGCTCTCCTAGTTATACCAGCACATGACTGCAGTGCAATCATGTATAGCTTGGATGCAATTAGCATATCATCCTGGATGAAACTGATAGACAGGTTTAGCTGAATATGCACCCCATTTCACGAGTGGATGGGATCGCTGCACGAACCATTCCTTTTGCTGGTTCCGATCTGTCCACATGACTAACAAAGGAGACAGAACATTGATGTGCAATGGACCCTTATTTATTGCACAACTACTAGTCTCAACCGCATCAGCAAATATCTCAATGAGATTAACAAGACAATAGCATCTGCACAGCAAAGAACAATTGTTTTTTTGAACATTTGTTGGTGGACCGACTCAGATTCATATATATAAGCTAATCAGAGATTGATCTTCTCGAGAGATCATAACGAGGCCAGCATGGGAAGGAGAAGTGTTGACAAAGAGAACTCTCCGAGGAGATCAGTGTCCGGAGGGAAGCAAAATCAGTGTGTTATTTTTCCAGCCAATGTGATCATGGTTGCTGAAGCTCTAGGAAGAAGGAACCAAAACTGGTAGACCCTTAACCCTCCCTCTTTATGCATTTCTGTGTTGCAGTTGTTCTTGATTTGTTGTGTATCAGTATGGCTAATTTGGCCTTTTTTTTTGCACGCAGCATTGTTCGGACAAAAGTTGCAAGTGATCTGATCATAAAACTCGGAGATTTCAGCTTTCACCTACACAAGGTATGTACATTAAAGCTTTGTTCGGGAACTCTAGCAAACCTGGTAGACACAGCTTACATGAGCTAATTTGTTTGCCTAAAAAGCCTCCTATGAGAGCTTCTTCATTTGTAGCTCCTTCTTCCGGTTAAATTTCATCCCCACCCCTCAACCAAAAACCAATTGTATTGTTGTGTTGTTTTATAGCTAACGAAGAAGATAACACCATTTCTTCGGTGTTGAAAACAAGTTAACCAAGAAGAAGACAGTAGACCATTTCATAAGTTTGATGTTCGACTACATAGTCTATGCTTGTAGTTTGATGGTCGACTATTGTGTTATAGGGTTAACTTTGCCCTCCTTTTATCCTACTTATTGTTATTTTGGGCATCACAACATTTAAAAATATCTTTCACTGATTCTTTACCGAACAATCGTTTTTCATAAAATACCTTTACAAACCTCACACTTCAAATTTTACCAAACAATACTCAAAATGTCTATAGATATATACTTACAGACCTTTTATCTCCTTTTACTTCTTTTTATCCATTAAACCTTTTGCCTTTGTAGCTACCAAACAAAACACTAAATATCTTGTTTTCTTGCTTTTGGAAACTGCATGCCATATTGCTGTAGTTAATTTCTTGATCAAGTTCTTGAAACTCAAGATCGATATGATGTAGTTAATTTTTCTGTGTTCAGCTTCCTATGGCTTCAAGAAGTGGCTATTTGAACAGACTGATATTACAGAACAGACACAAAGGAGAGAAAGAGAACAGCCTCCATATCCAAATATACAATTTCCCTGGTGGGATCGAGACCTTTGAGCTGGTAGTGAAATTTTGCTATGGTTGGAAGGTAGATCTAACAGCTACCAATGTTGCTCCTCTTTATTGTGCAGCTCATTTCTTGGAAATGAGCGACGATTTCGAACAAGGAAACCTCATTCCCAAAACGGAGGCTTTCCTGAGCTTTGTGCTGTTTTCGTCCTGGAAAGACATGTTTCAGGTTCTGAGAAGCTGCGAGTCCATCTCTGCCTGGGCCAAGCAGCTACAGATCTTGAAGCGTTGCTCGGAGGCCATTGCTTGGAAGGCCTGCACGAGTCCGGAAGCCATTAGCGTTGCTCATGATGATGCTCAATGCTTGAGTGTTTTGCTGGATAACGCGAACTCAGAGCTCGGAGGTGACAGAGTAGACAACTGGTGGTTTGAAGATGTATCGTACCTTCGGATAGATCATTTCATCTTGGTGATTGAGTCAATCAAGAAGAAAGGAATGAAACCAGAGCTTGTCGGTTCATGTATAGCTCACTGGACTGCAAAATGGCTCTCGAGAATCACTTTTGGGCTCGACAATCTGACCCCGAAGCACCTCACCTCCCAGCTGCAAAGAGTCACAGCTGAATGCTTAATCAAAGTGCTTCCTGTTGAGAAAAACTCGGTTTCTTGCAACTTCTTGCTTCACCTTCTCAAGGCGGGTTTGGTGACCAAAGTAGATTTGGAGTCTTTGGGTAAGCTGGAGAGAAGAGCAGCTTCCATGTTGGAGACCAGTCGCGTCCTAGACATCCTGGTGAAGAACTATGGAGACGAAGAAGACACTGTTTATGATGTGAAAATTGTGGTTAGAGTTGTGAAATCTTATGTTTCTTGTGTCCTAAGTAACAATCCATCCCGGGTTTTATCCGTGGGAAAGCTGTTGGATGGATATCTTGCCCTCGTTGCTGGGGACGAGAAGCTTAGCGTTGAGAACTTCCGGTCACTCGTGGAAGCATTGCCAAAAGATGCTAGACAATCCCATGATAACCTTTATAGAGCCATAGACATGTACTTCAAGGTAAGCGTTTTCGTTTTTTTTTTTTTTCCTTCCTCCCATTAGGCACAGTTTTTGGCATTTGATTGAATTGGTTTTTCTGATAAACTGTGCAGGCACACCCAAGCTTAACAGAGGAGGAGAGACAAAGTATATGCAAGGCCATCGAAAACCATAAACTGTCTCGGGAAGCACGCGAGCACGCAATGCATAATTACAGGATGCCACTGAACACCATCACAAGACTCGTCCTCCTAGAGCAAGTCCTCACGACAAGGTCCATGACAGCAAGTGGTTCCAATTTCCGAAGAACGAGGGCTCAGACAGTTATCAGAGTGGACAAAGGCTCGGGAAAAGGATGGATCAAGGAAATCAACACGATGAAACGAGAGGTCGAGTACATGAAGCTGCAACTCAATGAGCTGCAAATGTGCAAACTAAAGCTCCAAAGTCAAGCAAGGAGCTTTGTGCTTTAAACTTCAAAGATATGCATAACTCGTGTAATAAATACGCGTTTGTTTGCAATAGAGTTGACGCGTTTCATTAAGAAGCATCAGTTATTTGATTCATTGAACTCAAATATCACTCCTTCAGATTCAGAATTATAATTCACATTCTGCACATTGAAGCCGAAAAACCCGAACACAAGATAAATGAGGGAGAGGATATAGAAAGAAACAAATATTCATTAGCAGATAAATATGGACACAAGAGTACAACACAAGAAATGCTGTGACAGATAAGCTCCTGTGTGTCCCAGATGGACCAAGAACCTAAGCATTCAATGCCTAAACAAGGAAAGAACTCACAATTCAAGAAACAGAATCATCCAAGGATGTTATGCTGTCAAAACCTTGTATAAAACCCGAGTGTTCGCTGCATTTTTATTCGTGTCATTGCGTCGCCAAGAGAATGTGCAATCAATGGCCTTTCAAGATCAAGCTCAGCACGGACAATCTGCGTTGGGACAGCCTCAAGATCCAGCCTTGCGCGGAGTTTGAAGAGCACATTGTCCTGAGCCTAAACGAGGCTGGCCGGAGGGCGCTGGAGGCTTGGATTCCTGTGAAAGTAGTGGTTTTTGATGTGGATACCGGCGAGACATATGAAGTGAAGCTTGTGAAGAAGGAGCTGTTTTGGTTCGAGCCATTGCCTCTGCCTGATGATCACAAAATGGTAGTCGGGAAACCATATTCGTGCTCTCTCGTGGGTACTTGCAAGGCAAGGAAAGAGTTTGCTTATTCCATTGAGCCTTTTAGGAGGATCAAGAGGAAGAGGGGCCTCAAATGGGATCAAGAAATCGCACTACGCTGGTCGGGAAACGAATCTGTTAACAGATTCGATTTCTCAGTCGTGTGCGTGCCATCGCCATGGGACTTGCGGAGCATAAGGATTTGAGTTTTGATGGGTTTGGGGGTAGGAAATCAATAAGTTTCTAAGCAAGATGTTTTTGTTTTGTTTCCTTTGTTCTTGGTATCTTTTTGGCTTGTTTTGAGTTGATACATTGGCTATTATGTGAGATTTAGGATGTTTCTTATCATTTCTTATGTCAATGAGATCATTGTTTTTTTATTGAGATGGCTCGATCAATATCAAGATCTTGTGTAAAATACCGATGCAGAGATCATAAATTTTAAATCTAAACGGTGTCAAAGAGATTATTTGACGAATGTAACAATATAAAAGGAGAAAGTGCGGATAACTACATCTAACTTTTCACATTTTGCACAAAACCATAAACGAAAAAAAAAGGCGTTGCAACTGACTACAAATTCTTTCAATAATTTGCATTGTTATTAATGCTGTCAAGTTTTGGGAATTTCCAAAAATTATTCGATAGACAAAGAAGGCATGTAATTTTTGGAATAATTTTTTTGGATTATTTCTAGCACGAACTTTCTGACGACTTTTAAACATCGCTTGATAGAAAGAGAAGGCACGTTGCAACGTTTTTTCTCCCTTCCATTTGTAGTTATGTGAAAAACATGTGATTTGGTGTGGTAATATGCATTTTCCCCTTTGTTTTTTGGTTAAAGAATGAGAGAAATTCACATTACTCAATTTCAAGATCTGTTATGTAAAGTACCGATACAAAGATCACTAACTCTAAATCTAAACAGCGTCAAAGAGATTATTCGACGTACATAACACGACACAAGATTTAATAGCTAATATAATTGTTGTCTTTTTTAACCATATAAAACATGCATTCACTCACTTAACATTCCCTCACAAATCCAACTGGATACATAATGATTATTGAATGTCTCGAATTGACCTCGAAAAATGTTTATGTTATTCATGCATCTACACTTTGAGATTATTTTTTTGGCAAAGGTTTATTAATATACAAAAGTAATTATTTAACATTAATAGCTAGTAATTGTTGTAAGCTAATAATAACGAATTATATATCAGAGTGTCACATGTTATTAGCGTGTTTAACACGTGATTAATTAACACTACGAGTGGGTGCCAAACTCACCATGCATGTGACTATGCTTTAATCAACATGTGTGAGCACACATGAAATTTGAGCTTTTCAAGGACAAAAACTTTAAGCATGGAAAATGAGGCTCAACCATTTTATTGTATATGAAAGAGTGTCTTCAAACCATATTTTCTCGAGTATATTTTTTAGTTTACTCTTAAAAACACGTCATTATATTAGTTTTGTGCAATTGTATTCGACAATCAAAACATTGTACTTGTTCAATACTGAAAATAAAATATTAGCACCGACAAAATGTCTTGATGACCTGCCCACTCCAGCTCCGACCAAACATGTTGGGTAAAAAAATAAACGTTTTCTAGGCGTCAAGGCCCATGACCCATTTACCCATCTCTAGGGTTCATTTTGTCCTAAACTTTGAATTTAGATAAAACTGACAACGACCCATACTCGCTGACAATTTTATAAGTTTAAATAATATAGACTTGATCATTTTTGTAGTAGTCGAATCAGACAAATTCATGCGCGCCAACACAGTTTACACATAAAATATATAATCCGATCTGGAACCCACATCCCACCGACCCTTTCAGATAAGATTCAATTTAAGGAGGGAACAAACTATAAGACTATGTTTGAAATCACCATTCTGCCTAAAATGCTTATTCAATTTCATTCCGTTACTGCTTATCAAACATAGTCTAACATACATACATATATATATATACATATACATATACATATATAAATATATATATATAGACGTATAAATATACTAATATATATAAAATATTAAAATAAAATTTATTTGTGAAAAATAAAGTTACAAATTTACAACAAACCCACACAAATTTCAGTAAATTTTGGAAAGAGCAATGGACCAGGAAGCTACGCAGAGCAGCAGACCCAATTCCGACGAGTCGAGCTCGAGCCCATGCCCTATCTGCCTCGGAACTTTGCTTCAAGAATCCTATCTCGATCAATGTTTCCGTACGTTTCCTCTCTCTCTCTCTCTCTCTCTGTAAATTGCTTCTGATATGCCTGAACCCATTGTTTGGTTTCCCAGAAAATTGAAACTTTAAAAGGAAAATCGAACTATACATGGTTGGTTTTAGAGATCACCTATGAATTTTCTGTCAATTGCTTATGTATCGGCTTCTGGGGTTTTCTCAGCAACACCAAACGATCTGAAAGTTTACATTTTTAACCTCTGAAGTTTCAGTATTTGGTTTCTCCAAAAATTTGGATCGTCAAAATATGAGAACCCTTTATGCAGAACCTCTGAGTGATTTCTTAAAATTTACTTAACTGATGTAATGAACAAAACCAATTCATTTGTAATGTATTTTTAAATAATAAAAAATAGTAATGTAGCTAGGAATTATCTTGCCAGTGAAAATAAATGATAAGAGGAACCCTAAGAGGAAATTGAGTAATAGACTCCTGAAGAATATTGTGTGGAGCAGTGCGCCGTTGTTGATTAATTTTTTAGTTTGGAAGTTTCGTTAAATAGAACAATACTAGTAGAATGATATTGTGCTGAAAGCAAGAAGATAACGATAGAAGAGAAGCTAAAACAATTTTAAATGGAACTTTGTACTTCCTTACCATCATTGACTCGTGTACTTAGTTTGCAACTATTTCGGGGATTGCAAATTTTTGTGGTATTTTCACACCAACCCTACACAATGCACCCATATGGTTCACGCATTCAAAGATTGTGGAAAGTGTGGTTTAGACTCCAAAGAATTTGGTTCCTCAATCTTTTATAAGAGAAACAATTAAGAGCCAAGTGGAACTTCAATCATTGTGGTATTGTATAAAATATGTAGTGTTGACTTATAGAAGTGTGCTGCAACAATGGTTTCTGAAATTCATTGCATTTTCAACCTTCTTTCATCAACACACGTTGTGGTGGAGTTTTGCTTTCTCTTGGTAATCCGATCTGGGGTGGGATGGGATGGGGATTCGGTTTTGTTGACCTGAACAATATTTCTTTGAGATCCGTGAGGTAGATGGAAGGTGCTTTATGTTAACCAAATATTTCTCTTAGGCTTACTATTCTTGATTTCTTGTGTAGCAGATAAATTTTGCTACAATTGCATTGTACAATGGACTAAAGTTGTTGCTACCAAGCACTCTCACCGTCCTTCATCTGTGAAATGTCCTCTATGCAAGGTTTGTTTTTATTTACTAATATAGAGAAAAAAGCAATGCTAAGTTCATTTTGTTCTTATTCTTCTTTTACCCTTGTTGCATTCTACCCAATGAGAAGAGCGGAGTGCCTTATACTGTATGGTCCATAATTTATTCTTGTTCAAACGTGGTAACTGTAATGCATTTTTAACACTCAGAGCAAAACACATATGCACACCACATGTCGCTACTTTCTATTATCGTCTGTTGCTTTAAAAGCCTGAGGTTAATCATCATAGAAAAAAGGTACTCATATTCTAAAATTTGCTTGATTTGCAGACTGAAAACTTTTCAATCATACATGGATATGATGGAAGCTCTTTTCAACAGCATTATGTTAATCAAGATTTTGGGGACAGGTATTTTTCGCATTAAATTCTCCTTCCTCATCGTTGTTTATCAATTATTAGCTTCCTTTGTTTACTTTATTATCGATGTGATCTGCAGTTTTATTTTATCAAGAGAACACAAGTATAGGTTACAATGCTATTACATTGAACCAGGTATTCTGCTGCTTCTCATTTCTTCTTTGGTTGTCTCTTTGCTGTATGTACTCAATGTTTTCCCTGACAAAATTCTGTCACCTTATATACGGTTTTCAGTCAATTCTATGTTCAATCAGGTCTCCTAAATGATACTTTCAATGTATCACGGTATTGGAAGTGCCGTAAATATCTTCACCCTAACCGATGGGTCCAAACTTGGTTGAAAAGGGAACTTCAAGCTCTCATGCAGGTGTGTGCTAGTTTATTTTATACTAGGAATGTTCATATGCCGTAAGTGATATGCATTTCACTGTTATGTTTTACGCATTAACTAGCCATGTCAAGACTAAATTCATACTGATATAGGATCCGTTTTCGAAAAAGCGTGTGGGAACTATTGGTCATAGAATTCCCTGTTGGTTGTAAGTGAATTGTGCTTGGATTACTAATACTCCACCCGTGCCAAAATGAGTGTCTTGGTTTCTATGTTGAGAAAAAATAAGGAGAAATTAGTTAATCTTGTACATTTTCTTCTTGTAACTCATGAACATGTGTTATAACAACATCAAGGGATATTGGCTAATTTATTGTAGGGATGCTACTGGTAATTCATGCTTAACTAACTAAAAATAATTTGGGTCGGGGAAAGAGGGTGGCAAGAGTTAGTTGTGGAATCGGATGCTCTTGTCGTCCCCTCTAGATATAGATGTATGCTTGGTGAATGACGTTTAATTATTGAATAAAGTTTGAGTTGAAAATCTTACTAAAAAGAGAACAAGATATTCATTTTGGGACGGAGGAAGTAATAACCTTTTATGTAAGTTAGTTATAACCGTTTGCTTTTGTTACGTCAAAGGCACATAAGATAGAGTCAAGAACTAATAACATTACCCTTAATATTTGCAAAAAGTCAAATAGGACGTTTGTTTTGGAATGCAAGGAGTATATAATTTGGACGTTCTAAACTTGATTCGCGTGCAGAGTTGTTTCAATCATAGAAGCTCATAGTCAGTTTTGGCTTTGCACTGTCATAGCTACATTAATCTCTTGTATATGTCAACAATAATGACTAAGCGGTTCCTTCGCTATCTCATATCCATGTAGGAAGAAGATGTTGATATTATCATGCATCACATTCAAGGAACTATTGATTCATTGTTGAGAAGGTAATGTTTGATTCTTTTTATGTCGGTGATTGAAATGAGAAAAAAAAGGCATAGTAGATGGTAGTGAACTAGTGATCTTCCACAAGCTGAAACTGAATATACACAAAATGCTGTATTTTTTTATACCAGAAATGAGCAAAAATTTCAGATAAAGTCACCCGACACCAAACAGGAAGAGTTCAAGGCTTTAGTCTCTGATGCAGCGAAACCTTTCCTGGCAATAAGAACAGACCGATTTGTGCTTGAGATGGAACTATTTCTTGCATCGGGCCTAAACATCGAGGCCTACGATAAGGTCTACATGCAGCGCCTGGCTTGGAACCCTAGGGAAGACACCGCAAATGCCGTGGGAGAAGAATCCGGTGAGCATCCGCCTGTAATTCCATACATGCATATCTTTGACGACGACTCTGATGAAACTGATCACTGAATGCCGATTCCATTTCCGTCATGTATAAGCTTCACTTGCTTGTTTTCTTTGGAGATGAATCATGTGTGTGTTTCTTGTTCAGTGTGAATGAAATGTAGAGTTTTGACACATTGTATAGATACTGTAAATTTTATTCATCATTTGGTCTTTGGATGTTCCTTTAAGCTCTCACATCTCATGCTCACACTTCATCTCTAGACTCATTTTAGAATGTAAGGTCAACCAGATCTTCGAACTTTTCAAAAGTCATTGTTTTAATCCTTTTACTTTGAGTTTTTGGGTCAAATTTGTCCTTTCCGTTAGTTGGTGTCAATGGTTCCGTTAATGATGTTAATGTGGTGTTGACGCGTACAATCAGTGATTTTTGGTGGATTTGTTCAACTCAAAAGTTGGTCAAATCTATTTCTTAACTTTTTAAGCTTACAAAAATCTATACTATAGTATATAATAATGGGTGAGAAAGGCT
>JAYMTF010006313.1:0-10403 GCA_036897485.1 Pelargonium nanum
GAAGAAACGAAATACAGGCAAGGCTATATGTTGTTTGAGTTTTACTGGCTCTTATAAGGAACAAAATGTCTATTCTATTTAGTTTGAAAAAAGGTATGCAAAAGTCTTTATGCATCTAATGCAAGAAACAAATTTCTATAACAAACAAATGTTTCAGAGATAAAAAAAGAACGTAATTATATATTTGGGTAAAAAGAATCTCCATTAAAAGAACCAAAGATTTACTTTGCTATGGATGGCTTGCGGAAAAATGCTTATCACACCATAAATAGAGTGGTGACGTGGCAGTGCAAAGGTGATGTGACAACTGACATGGATGAGACAGGGGACGTGGAGGTTGCTAACTTGCAATAGCCGGTTAATTGGGCTTAAATAAAAAAAAATTACAGTCCAGGGGAGGCAAAACTAATTAACCCATAACACAATACACACTTTATCATAAAGAAATAGTAGTAATAAATTTGAAGAATTACTTAATTTTTTGAGTTAAAACTTGAAATCATCCTAACCTATACGAGCTGCTACTTGTAGTGCTCATTCCTGTTCTTCCACGTACCATCATCACCTAACGATGGTGTCTCTTAAAAAAACATTTATGAGACCACCACTAGATGCCACGTCGCCAATTTATAATATTTAACTGCCCACAGTATTAGTTAGTAGTCACGGATACTTAATTTTACTTGCATTATTTATAGCCATGAAAAAGTACAGCTCTTTTATTGATCCAGTTTCATTTATTGGTGTACTTGTATACATTCATGAAAATAAAATATTTCTTCGTTTTTTCTTTGGAAAACCTCTTTGGAGAAATATAAAAATAGAGGCCTTACATAAATAAATGCAGTCACGATCTCACTTACAAGTTACAACACACGCAAGCAATTGCAATAAGACAAATATTTCGGGTTTTAAAAATGTAGTTAACGATTCTATTTTTCAAGTACTAAGACTTTACAACACACCAAATCAAATTTTCAATCCAAATAATCAATCATATCAACACAACTCCACTACAAGCAGTGAACAAAAAATACCTCAACAATACCCAAAATCACCCACTATGCATGCATGCTAATTTGCTTTCTCAGCAAGGCAAATTTATGTTATATAATATAAGCCTTTCCAATCAAGCTCGCTTTAGCGTGCAAGTAGACATCATCTCTCGCCTATGAATCCTCCGGTTAAGTGTTACAGCAGGCATTTTACGTCTCTAGCACCTAATCTCGTATGATCCAGCTTTAGTTATGTAACGAACCCACTCTACTGTATTGTATCCACTCTTTTCCCATACCTGCATAAAGCTGTGAATTGAAGCTCATTTCCTAACAAAAGAGGAGGATATGTAAGGAGTTTAATACAAATTTGAATTACCTTGAGAAAACGGACACGTAAGCCAGACGCTGTGAACATGGGCACCTGCAAATGTTTAATTCAACAGATTCCTAATTAGACATATGATGCTATATCCTAGAATTTTTTTATCAAGAGAACCAAATGTTTAAAATTTCTTAAACTAAGGAGCAAAAGCTTTCAGCGAAATCAATTTACTGAAGTACAAGGAGTAAATTGATTAGGCACCTGAAACTCCATCTGAATTGGTGGCCGTGTCCAAGACTTCTTTTCTACTATTGTAGAGATCAACTCAACTTCTGCGCTCATGGTTGTTTCAGTTTGCCCAGGAAACTTCCTTATCCTGCACAATTACAGAGTATCAAAGATGAGCCACAGTGCTGAAGATAGAAAGGTCATGAATTGACGGTTCAGAAGAATCAAATTATGACATGTATGATATATTTAATACAAACGTCTGCACGTTCCCTTTATTTATTTTTTAAAATTAGTAGTGTGAAGCAATCATTTATTCCTTTTATCTCACCATCATACCAATGGGGTATTCATATGAAAAATTCAAATGCAAATATAAGAATAGAAATTTTGGAATTAAAAATAATGGCAAATCAGTAATACTCACTTCCAAACCAAACAATCGAGTGATGCATTGTACTTTGCTCGACCTGATGTCACTTGGAAGCTTGTTTTTGCCGTTTGCTTTGGGACTGGAACCTTGATGACAACCCCAAGAGCAAACATTTTTGCGCCAAAGACACTCTTGATCTGGGAAGATATACTTGAGAAATTAAATGATAGCTCCAAACATTCAAATAAGCTACATTTCTCAAAATGTAACGAACCTTGACATTCACTTCCATGCGTGTCCTACCAAGTTCCTTGATAGTTGGCAATACTCGGAATGGAAGATTTACACCCTCAGTGATACGATATCTATATAAAACATGTAAAGTATGACTTAATCCAACTAAAAATTAGTAAAATATGGCACAATTCAACAACCAAAATTAACCACATATTTCTGAAGGGAATTGGGAAATAGTATTTAGGTATCCAAGACGATAGTGAAACTAAACAAATAATGATAGTTTAACAACAGATAAAACCTTCAGCAATGGATAATTTACAAGATTAAGCAGGCACCTCTAATACCACGTCATTTACAGAAATTTAGGAAGGGGATTTTCTACAAGTTCATAATAGACATAAACTAAGAAAATTAAAAAAAAAAATTAAAAAAATAAATCTTTAGAACATGTGATTTTGTTAGCCTTGGTAAAATACAAATGTCATAAATAAGAAGTATGAAATAAACATTAGAAGATAAACTTACTTCATCAACTCAAATTCACCATCAGGAGGCACAAAACTAACAGTCTTTTCTGAGTTGAACCTTGTTAAATTTACACATTGATGGAAGGTAACATCGTCAAGCTCGATAGTTTTTCCACTGCAAAGGGAACAATTACCAAAGACTGAGTTAAATATAAATATGCAGTCTTGCACTGTTTCAAACAAGAATCACATATCTTCTAACAAGCAATTTGAAATAAAAGTATACTATTTTCCAATCTCTAACCAACACCACAAATATCTTCTTGAGATGATTACATGCCATAAAATGCAAATTGAGTAGACCTAAGATTTTATATATGAATTATGAATTTTGATCAATAATAAAATACAAAGACAACACATCAGAAGAAATGGTAACAACCAAAGTACTCCAAAACATGGCAATGTGAAAAAAAGTCAAGTAAAGAACATAGAACTCCATGGAGTCATCGGGACATATTGTAATCTTGCCGTTGTTAAGTATTGCAGTCTTACAAATACAAAAAATATCGAACCTGATATAACAATCTACAGAAAAGGTGGAAGGAAAGAAGTAAAGAAAAAGAGAAACAATTTTCACCCAGGGTACATATTTTGAGCTTCAAAAGGATGTAGAAACAAAGAGACTGAAATGTAAAGGATGAAGAGGTATATCTACCTTTTAGCAGGACGGGACTTAAGTTGAGACTCCTTCTCAAGCCCAATTTTATCATTTAAACCCAACTTCAAATCAGGCATTCCAGAAAGGAAGCACTTCATAAGAATCTTCCCCGTCACATCACAACGCAGAACACTACCTACAATCATTGAAGGGTTAATTAGCAGCCAAACAGAGTCACAGAGGTTATGCAAAAAGCATCCAGCTACCAACCTTTGGAAGACATAAGAAGATTGACACTTTCCACAATATCCAGAAACACCTGTAGGAATAGATGTCAAAATGAAGCAACATCGGAAAGTTTAATACTAGAGAGAGAGAGATAGAGAGAGAGAGAGATTTAATTACCTCATTCTTTTTATAAACAAGGCCCTCTCTTCGCCATCCAACAGCACCTGTAACTTGTAATGTGGCATTTGGAACTGGTTTGTCTGTAGGCTATTTAAAATGTTCCACATTGTAGAAAAAGATTATGATACATTTCATGTAGCATACTACCATACACATAAAAAAAGCACTTAATTCTTCCATAGTGTTCCACATTGAAGAAATTTATAGTGAACATAAATCTAACCTTAGACGAAAATGGCGACCGCACTCCTTCTTGAGTGATGTAAAGCTTCAAAATTTCCGGAGATAGATTTTGTGGGTAACCAAAGTCCATGATTTCTGCCATTTAAATGTCAACACCACTCATAAAATTAAACTGAAATTTTTTATTCCTGAAAATAAATTGATTTATCCATTCATCTGTCCAATTAATGGAAAAATACATAAACATCATGATTATGCAATCAACTTCATTTTAAACTCTAAAGGCATAGGAATCTGTAACATAAATTTCCGCAATCCAGTCTGAAACTTGTTGGTGATCCAAGAAAAGGAAAATAAGCAGCACGGTTCGGTCAGGTTTACTTTATATTGTCTATATTCTTTCGAGTTGGTAGAGCCATATTTAATTTTTTTTAAATGCCAATAAAGTAAGCAATATACATAAATTCTCTTTCAATTTAGAATGAATTGAAGGATTTAAATGAACTCTACAAAAAATATAACAATTGTGAGTATGTGATAATGGAGTGTTGGGTAAGTTATGCTTCACCTAATTGAAAAGATGCTCATAATGGCATTGTGGGGGATAATATTGAGGTGACAGCTAATGCTGCTGCCTAACAAACTCTTTGTATGTCCACTGCATCTTTCTTAGTAGTTCACAATAGTAAGTGTTTTTCATTGATTTTTATTTTTTATTTGTTGCTCAAAATAGATTATGGTTCATCTTCAAGGATCAAGATACCCTGTCTTACCAGTACTTCATAAGTTCTTATGCCCTTCTTCTCTTCTACCTTCACCATTTTACCCTTATCCATTCTACTATTCTAGTATGTATCCACACATATCCTTATATGGTCAAATGCTTCAGTAACTATGCATATATATCATAAAATAAAAGTACAACACTATAAGTATTGTGAAGGGCAGAATAGATAGGATTATTTCTCAAACTACATACCATCCAACAGCTCGTAAATTAGAACAAAATTATTTCGAATGGCATCTTCATCAAAAGATCCACCAAAATATGATTTAAACAACGCAACAGCCTGCATATAAAACAAATTGCATACATATCATTCAGCACATAATTACATTTTTCTTTATATATGTTGTCAATTCTAGTAAATAGAAACTTGTAACAATGAACAAGAACAAAAAGTTATAGCCCTAGAAACCATAGCCCACAAAAGCAATTTGTCATCAGATTATATATACCAGGGGTCTCATCATTTAATCCCCATCTTAAAAACAAGCTAACTTTTATAGTCTTTATCAAAGCAGAAGCATTTAAATTTTTTTTATCAAAACTGTAACTAAGGTTCTCAAAATCTTGTAGGTTAGCCTTTGATGAGAACATAAAACAAGGAGAGATGCAAAATAGTGAGGATAGGCTCGGCTAAGTTCCAGAAGGCACTGTTGAGGTTAAAGATCTATGGTCTAGAAATCACAAAGAGCCAAGAAGTGTATAATCATATAATGTTCAAAGGATAGGGGTGCAACAAGCATCGGAAGATCAATTAGATGCTGCGTGAGCTTTTTGCATCTCAAAACCTATGTATGGTAGTTATAGGTATTTATTTGCAATCATATAATGAAATTCTAGACAAACTCCATTGTTCAAGAAACTAAATTTAGCTGATCAATGCTGAACCTCCTGAGTTAGTTTTAATTAGCAAAGCCAAGTCCATGCAGAATTGTGAAAAACAAGAAGAAGCCAAATACCTCAACAACAAACTTGAATGCACAAGCTACATTAGCATTGCTGCTGACAACAATCACAATGTAAACATTGCTGATTCTCATGTAAAAAAACGAGCAACCTCCAATTTGCCGCACAGGACAAGTACCAAGTTCTTTTGTTTGCATTATATGCATGCGGAAGGCATCCACCATATTTCCACTATATGAATAAACAGATGAATATGAAAACAAAATATAAGTTATCAATTATTGTGCATAACAGCTTCATAGTAACAAAAAAATAGAAACAATTACTAATAGCATAAGGAATTCAGTTTACATGGCAGTGGAAAAAAATAGTACCATAATTATAATTACTTTTCCAGTCAAGAACAAGTACATACAAGAAATGAAGCACTACTTCTAGAACGAGCATCAAGATCCACAAAATGTGTACAGATAATCAATAGCATCAACAATGTATAAGGAGCTTGCCATTGCCACTACACGAAACTCCTCACCCTACATCCATAACTAATTTAATATTGTTCTATTGTTCTACACAAAGGGGATTAAGTATCCCAACCAAGATGTACATAAGATCTCCATTACCCCCGAAACAAATGGATTCTTTGTAATCAGAATGCAAAATCCCTCCAATCAGCCTCATTCATTATATTCTAACTATCAAGGGTACTGGGCTCAAACATATAAATCCACTGAAATTTGACATTCTGAGTCTGCAATTTAAATATGAAATCTTACAGCACCAAAAGCTGGGTAGCCAATGGTAGCCTAGTTAACTTTGATTGTTTAGTAAGCTACGGAGAACAGACTAATGCCGATATTCATTTCTTACATACAAAAGCTACTATTACCAACACACGCACGCCAATGCCAGAGCCAGACACTATGAAACATACATGAATCCATTAGTGCACGAGTGACTCGGTCTAAAACAATCAGTTAATTACAGTAGAAGGAAAAAAAATACAGTACGGTGTAGAGAGATAGATTTTACCCGACATCGTCGCGATAGAGGCGGTTGATGAGAACATCACCTCGCAGATTCAGGAAGTAAACAGCCGAAGCAGCCACCGGCATCTCCGAACCAGTGGATCGCGTTCCAAGCTAACCAGCAAAAACACCTGAGAAATCACCGGATCAACGGTTGGGGTCTCAGATCTAGCGATTGGTAGGTCTCCGGCAACCGGAAAGCGTTCGATTCGGATTGGGAACTACAGCATGTGAGAGAATTTCGTCCGTTGGGAACGATTGGGAATAGAGAAGGTCGTAGAAAATTCAGAAAATGGGAGGAGCAAAAGAGAATTCAGCGAGGTACAGCAAGGTCGTAGCAGTCAGCTCAGCGACTCGGAGCTATTGATTACTTGCTGCGTTTCGTTTCTTTGTGTGTATACATCAAGTGCGTTTCATTGGCCAAAGGAAAACAAAAAAAAACGTCGCCTGAGAGATTCGAACTCTCGCGGGGAGACCCCATGTACTTAGCAGGCACACGCCTTAACCACTCGGCCAAAGCGACAACATTTGCTAGGTTTTGTGTATATTTTAAATCTATTATGGGTTTTCATTTCCCAGGAAGACAAGAAAAAGAAACGTCGCCTGAGAGATTCGAACTCTCGCGGGGAAACCCCATGTACTTAGCAGGCACACGCCTTAACCACTCGGCCAAAGCGACGTTATGTTTTGATACTTTTTTAGATTTTAGTTGTCCTTATTTGTTTTCAAACGATCCCATTTAGGGCTTGTTTGTTAACTTTAGGGATAATTGCAAATACACCCATAAACTTCTCACTTAAAACATATGTATACCCTCAACTTTATTAACAAGAATATGACCCGTACTAACTTTCTCACTCCTATTCTATTATAACTTTGTTAACATATATGATGAAAAAGACTAAAATGCCCTCAATCTTTTAAAACCCTAAAGTTCATCATTACTGCATCATCACCATCTCTATGCTCAACCTCATGTACAACCTCTCATTTTCTTAAGCAAAATTTGCAGCCTCTCCAATTTCTCGCCGCCGGATCTCGTCGGCCAAACTCAATCTCGTCGTCGGATCTCGTCGGCCAAGCTCGATCTCTCGCCAGAATCTCCACGTCCAACCTCGATCTCGCCGACGGAATCTCCATGGCCAAGCACGATCCGCCGCCAAAATCTCCATGGCCAAACTCGATCTCGCCGCCGAAATCTATATGGCCAAGCTCGATCTCGCCTTCTGAATCTCAACGACCATGCTCGATCTCGCCGCCGTCACTACCTCCACTATCGTCACAACCGGTTGTCAACTTCTTCTTCGCCTCCACCGTCGAGCACGTGCTGTGAACCAGATGGATAAGGTTGAAGATGGGCAACAGTCTTTTAGCCTAAGTCTTAAGTAAGAAGAAAGCGACATCGTTCAAGGAAGAAGAGGAAGTTAGTGAAACGCAGCGTTGCAATGGAACGGAGGAAGGAGTTAGTGAAACACATCGTATTGGTTAGGAAGAAGAAAACGTTGTTAGCATTGTCGTTTTACTCATCTTCTCCAACTAGCTAGAGTTGTTAGTTAGTTAGTTTGTTGTAACTGCACCCAAAGCAAAACAGAGTATAAAATGTAATTGTAAATCCCAGATTGGGCATCGAATAACAAATATCCAATTGATCTTTTGATCTAGGTCTCTATCTTAGAGAAGTGTGTGTGTGTTTGTGTGTGATTGTCAAGTGTTTCGAAGGAATTGTGCAGTAAGATCACTGCAAGTGGTATCAGAGCATCGATTCAGGCATCAATGGCGCCTTCCAAGATCACTACGAGTACCAGTGGCATTGAAACGGTAGAGAAAGTAACAGAAGAGAACAAGCATAGCATATTGGAGATCAGGGAGGATTTGGCTAATATGGGGAAAGAACAGAGTGAAATCAAGAAGCAATTGGAAGTTGTGATGCAATCGCTTCAAGATCAAACTCAGGCCATATCCACGATCTTGACCAAGATGAATGAGCAATAAAGGTCTAAGAAGAAGGAGGTACAAGGCTCGGGATCGAAGTCTCAAAGAAAAGAGGAACAAGAATCTGGGTCTGTGCAACCAGTGCATAGAAAAGACAAGATGGAGGGCATGGAGTATGGTAAGTCTTTCAAGAATCCCTATCTTAAGATGCCAACACTTGAATTTCCTAGCTTTGATGGGTCACATGTTAGAGAGTGGGAAAGAAAGTGTAGAAATTTTTTCCATTTTCACAAATTCCTTGAATAAGAAAAAGTAAATTTAGCCTCTGTGTACTTGTCTGGAAAAGCTGATATATGGTTTCAAGATTTTTCCATGGGAAGAGAAATATTAGATTGGGAGGAATTTATGAAAGCAACAGTACAAAAATTCAGTGAGTTTCACCATGAAAATGTGGTTGCTGAATTCAATAAGTTGTGTCAAGTGGGAACTGTGTAAGAGTATGAGGAAAGGTTTGATGAGCTTGGGGTGTTGATGCTAGCAAGGAATAAGAGTTTGGGTGAAGATTATTTTGTGGCAAGTTTTATGAGTGGGTTAAAGGAAGAAATAAGAAATGTGGTGATGATGTTTGATCCTGTCACATTGATTCATGCCATGTATTTAGCAAGAATGCAGGAACAACAACTCAACCTGAACCCAAAACTACCTAATTCTATTCCCAAACTACCAAGTACAAAGTCTCTTATCCTCATCCTAACAACAACAACAATGTTAAGTTCAACACCAACAACCCTAAACCCACAAACTCCACCAGCTTTTCAGGTCATTCTGTGAACCAAAGCTCCCAAAAGAATAATTCTAAACCACAGAGTGTAACTGGCAGTTCTGGTTCTTACCAGAAATTGTCTTGGAAACAGATTGAAGACATGAAGAAGAGAGGTGTATGCTATAAGTGTGAGGCAAACTATACCCCAGGTCATAGGGATGTGTGTCCTATGAAGAATAGTTTCATGATGTTAAATGAGGAAGAAATAGAAAAAGAAGAAGAAGCTGGGGAAGATAGTCAAGAGGAGTTGATGTGTCTAGGAGAGTCCTTACTTAGTGCATTGGAATGGGTCATGGTGAGAAGACCCTGAGAATTCAAGGACAAGTTGGGGGCAAACTGATTTCAATTCTTATTAAAACTGGAGCTACTACCAGTTTCATTGACAATCAGACTGCTAAGGTCCTTAACTGTGAACTGCAACAGATCAAACCAGTACACATTGCTTTAGCCAATGGAGCAAAAATACTGAGTGAAGATGGAACTGAGTTGAGCTGGAAACTACAAGGAACTGAGTTCAGACAAGGGTTTAGAGTGATTCCACTGGTGGTGTGTGACATGATCTTAGGAGTGGCTTGGTTAACTCAAGTCAATCCTGTTATATTTGATTTCAAAAAGAGGAAGATAACCATCCATTTTAATAACACTCTCATCACATGTGTTGAAGAAAAAGTGGAGTCTCAGATCAGTTTGGTTGAATTACAAGCATTGTATGGGGATTGGAGAGGGGAGAGCAGCTATATTGGGGTCAGTTTGTGCAAGAAGAGAGTTACCAAGTTCAACTGATGTCTCTACAAGCAGTTGAATGATATCAAGGTTCTCCAGATTTGAAGAGTCTGTTGCAGGAATTTGAGGAACTCTTCCAGGAACCATCTACTCTACCTCCCAGAAGGCTTTATGACCATTCTATACCATTAGTTCCCAATGCAACCCCTCCCAGCTTAAGACCTTATAGGTTGTTAGAAATATCCGGAGGATATTCGTTTATGTTAATATCAAAAATAAGAAAACGTAATGTTTTATTTCATTTTATTCATAGCTATATATAGA
>JAYMTF010006314.1:0-10403 GCA_036897485.1 Pelargonium nanum
CGGGCGACGGGCTGTGGGACGTGGTGTCGAACGAGACGGCGTGTGGGGTGGCGCGTATGTGCTTGAAGGGGAAGGCTCACGCGCCGCCGCAGTCGTCGTCGGAGGGGAGCTTGGGGCCCGGAGAAGGGGAGGTGTGGGACAAGGCGTGCTCGGACGCGTCGATGCTACTGACGAAGCTGGCGCTGGCGAGGCACAGTACTGACAACGTGAGCGTGGTGGTGGTGGATCTCAGGAGAAGGGACACGTAGACACACACACTTCAAATTTATGAAAATTATTATTTATTTTAATTTTTTTTTTCTGGTTTGTGCTAAGGGAAGGGTAATTAAGTAATTTTGAGGTTTGAAATGTGACCGACTCGAGTGTTGTTGGGGAGGCTGAGGTGACGAAGCGCGAAAGAGAGGAAAAAGGAATGACGTGGAAATTGAGTAGTAGATTTCGATTAGTACCAAACTGAATCCAGCTTTAATTTGTATTGCTTGCTTGCTGGTTTCTTTTTTTGTTTCCATTTTCATTTCTTTGTATGTCTCATCTTTTGCTTTTTTTCTTTTCCTCCCGGAAAAATGTAAATAAGGCAAATTAATGGGTATGCTTAATGGATTATTGGATATTGTTTATTTCAATTTCTTTTTTTTTTTTTGGAATTTCAAATTGGTTTATATGTTTAAATCTTGTATATGATGCATAAATAGCTAGGAAGGTAGGTTTGCGGGAGGACCACCAAATCAACGGTAAGAAAATCTGTGTGTGCCTAACTTGAAGGAAATTGGAAATTGCCAACAGTAGGTGGTAGAGTACCACGTACCTATTGCAAATGTAACTAGTGTGTTTAATGTGCATGAGCCTACGTATCAGTTATGTCATTTCTTATCATGTTTAATAGTCGTATGAGTCTGAACAATTAAATTACAATTGTTTTGGAACTTGACAGTGTTATAAATCCATTTTCGAAAGAACATGTATGAAAATTTGTTCTTGTAATTGCCTTTGGAAACATATGGAAGACATGTTCACTAAGATGTTAAGTAGAACTTGTTTATGCAAGACATGTTTTCTTGCATGTAACAAGTGCACGCGCTCTAACGAGCAATAATTTAGATACTGTCTACTCATTTTGATCGGATGGTTGCTAAAGGACTAACACTTGTTGCACAAGCAATTGTTAAAGTTAAGCATTTCTACTGGACTATGCACGTTCTGTTGCATTCCTTTGACACGAAAATTTGAATTTATATTATAATCAATTTCTAAATTGAAAAGACTTATAGCAAGAGATATTTGATGCATTATTAGTGTACGTTTGAACTTTCACCCATTATGTTACAACCCTCAACGCGAAAATTCGGACTTACGACAAGGTTGATAGCAGTACTAGATATTTGATGCATTATACATTCCACTTACTTATCACACAAGAAACTTTGATATGTTCTTAATTTGACAGATGGTGTCTTGTGCGAATCAAGAATTTCAATTATTGTAAAGCTCCACATTTCATAGCCAACCGAAGAAAAATCACAAAGTTGATATGGAATCAAAGTGACAGGCATGCACTTTGAAAACAGCTCAAGAAGAAAAAAATCAAGAGAACCGGGAGCTATTGGAAATGGCAAGAGGACACGTAGAGAGAGAACTATATGCCCAACGGTCAAATCGAAAATCTTAAAGTGGGGACCAAACTTGGATTTGGGAGTTCAAAAGATTGGATGCTGCAACACGGTCCCGTTTCTTGCTTTTGTGTCTCACCCTTTGTTGGAAATTTTTTCATTTTTACATCTCATTGAGAAAGAGAGTGAAAAACAATTGTGCAGGCATGTGATATTTATAGCCAACTGCCAAGGCAGAGAGTGAGGCCTTAAGCAAAAACCATTGTGAGAAGGTTGGTATCAGTTTGGTAAAAGATAAGGACAGTGCATAGCCATTTAGATTGATAAATAGTAAGCTGCATTTGATTTGAATTTGTTCGAATTCGAGTTTTTACTAATCAGTTCGAATTATGCTTTAGATTTGTAATGTAAAATAAGTATGTTGGAGGAGACCTATTCAATCGGATCTGTAATTTTTAGCTGAATAAATTCGATACATCATAAATCGATTGAACTGAATCAGATTGATTTTTAAGTTGGATTGAATGTCGGATGTCCTTTAATTTGCGTTCAAATTACCAAGTCTGATCCGATTAAAAATGGGTTTGCGTCAAATTTCAAAATTTTAGTATAAAATGAATGGATTAGTGCCGATTTGTACGATCCGATTCTTATTTTTGCATGATAGAGTCGATCTGATCAAATCAATTAAAAGACGGATTGAGTAATAAGAATGTTCATGTATTTGGATTTAAAATGCCAGCTTCTAGACTGGGAGCAGAGGAAGAGAAATTGAATACAACTAGTAGTTTTTAAATTTGAGTTTAGAGAGGGTATCTTGTTGAGACTCATGAGCTGATTTTGGTTTTTGTCTCACCATTAATGGATATGCTACACATGCACACACTCTGTTTTGAACACTTGTATTTCAATTAATTATTTCTTTACTCAACACTCTATCATGATCACATAAAACAAAAGAAATCCATGTTCTTCTTGATTGCTTGATGAGCAAATGAAAAGAATTCTAGCAAGATGAAAGAGAAGAATTAAAAACTGAAAAATGTTATATTTTTATCCTTAAATATTCATTTTATTACAAAATTAGTACATTATTTGACTTTTACTCAAATCAATCTTCAAATTATCAATATTGTTTTAATTTGATTCATCAACTATAAAAAAGAAGAAAATACCCAATTGGTCAATCCGTAATTGTTTTGTAAAATTCGACTGATTTGACATTTACTTTTTTTACAAACCAAGTTGATTTCAAAGCAATCATGTGACAGTGATTCAGCAAATGCTGTTAAAATGGATGACACATATAACACATTTGCGAAGGAAAACACCATGTCATAATATGCCACATCAAATTTGCATAGTTTCGGGACAAATTCTGAAACGATATGTATAATTCAGAGACTAAATTTGAACAAAAACTAACTTAGTACAAATTTAAAACAAAATGGATAGTTTTAATACCAAAATAAAACATTTTCCATAAAAAAAAATACAGAAGGATGGTTGCACACAAGATGAGGTGGGAACAGAACAGAACAAGACCCTTTAGGAGATGCTCTTGAAATGAGAAGAAATCCATTCTCTAATATCAATCTAGTTTTAAAAATTATTTTGAAATTTTTATTCCTTTATGTTTGCTTGCCTCCATCATCAACCTCGCTAGTCTTCATTGCCTTCAACTTTCTGTAACCCTTATCAGTACCGAATATCCTGTCAAAAATCAAAATTATAAATGAAAGTGAAACCATAAAATATATATATACCATATGCAACCTCCAGCTGTTACTTGGTTTAGCTAAAGATATTTAGGATGAGAATCAAACTCCAACAACAAAAGCATGTCTTGTGTAATGAAAATAATATTCAGCTTGTTTGTTAAATTACAAACAAACATAGTTTGAGAATAAAGAATGATGTTGGATTGTATGCATGGTAAGAATATATAAAAGTCACTATTGACCACTCATGTGCCTACATGCAATCCTTTTCCATCTTAATCATTGTTGACATTGTGTTATGATAATATTTGACGATTAAAAGCGTCGGGATTCTTGCTAACCAATGCACGCAAAAGAAAAGTAGGAGACGTTTTGTAACAGAACAATCTCAGTCATCAGCCTGTAGCACATTGTTTATCAACGATACTGCGTTGACAATTCACAATAAATTTGAATTGCTAGTGTGAAGACTTCTAATATACAAAAGGACAGAACAGCCAACAAGATCATCATCCGTTCACTCTTTTGTGGATCGGGATTTTTATGGCTATCTCTGATGCCTAAATTTTGTGGATCGTAGTTAACATGAACACGCTAAAATTTACTATAACAAGTTAAAAACTGCCTTCAAACAGGTTATTTGTGATTAAGCATGTTAATTATGTCAATAGTATGAATCAGAATAAGAGGTGTCTGCAAGGGGGTGATTAGCTAGTGCAAGACTTGCACAACAAAGAATCACCCGTTGATGTACTTTAAATTAACCATGTATGCTACTCTATAGTCTATAACACTAGAGACAGTCAGATAACAAATATCAATCCCAGTTTTCGATGAAAATAACCATTAACTGGTTTTGCAAGCAGCTTGCTTCAAAGCATCATGTAAGTTAGGAGTAACACCAGGAATTGGGCAGCATGCACGGGATAGGCTTAATAGCCCAAACATAGCCCACTAGGGCCATATGACTATATGAGGTCAAGGGTAGCTTGGATAATCATGGAGGCATAGTATCAAACTATTAGTCACAATGTCAGTTGTTTGTTGGCCCATTAACTAGACAAAGAAAATTAATGAACAAGCTTTGTCAAAAATCCCATCCCATGCAATCCCATAAGATGTCAAAACAATTTGGGGTTTAGCAATTTCGAAAAAAAAAAATTTACGGCCATAACAAAGCGGGATGGTTTTACAAGGCAACTTCACATCCTAAGAGCACTAGACAGGACCCAAAGGAAGATGACCAAATCCAGAGGCCCAAAAGGATGTGTGATCTCAACTAAAGACATCTGATTAATTTCTTATTAGATAGAAGTGTGCAAATGCTTTGAGCAGTCTACTATAACATAAACTTACCAGTCCATGTAAACAAAAGTTGATGCATAGTTGCCAGACTTGGTATAGAGCAGACGATGATGATAGTCGTGAAAATCAGCACTGGAAAATCATAAAGAAAATTTCCCAAAAAGGTTAATTAAGGACTGTGAAAAGAAGCATAGCTTGTCTATCAGCAAGAATAGAGGGAACAGACTCACCCTCCATATAAAGGCAAAAAATTTGAAAGGCTCCATGGGAAATGGTAACCACAATGTGCCTCAACTGTTTCAAGAACTCTAACCATCATCCATAACCAAAGAGTCATTAGATGGGGCCCAGTGATGGCGGGACCAAGAATAGTAGCGAAGCCAAGGAACAATATTTCAGCAGGATGAGCATACTCTGAAGTCAGTCCAAATGGTGTGGCATACCTGTACATGTGGTTAAATCATCCTAAAGAACCCAAAAGCAATTTGCAAACATGGTCTAGATAAATGTAAGTGATATTGAGAAAGCTACTAAAATCTCGACTTACTCATGATGGACACTGTGCACATGCTTGTACAGCCATTTTGTATGCAGAATTCGGTGACCCCAATAGAATATAAAATCCTCCAGGATGAAGTAAAATAGTATCTGTGACGAAACTACTTTCCTGCAAACAAAAGACATGATCTAATCCACTATATACCAGAAAACATGCATATGGAGGAACTGTTGGAACCATTATATATTCAGTATCTATAGCTTCAGATACTTGATGCTTGAGAAAAAGAAGCTTTAGCATACAAAGAACCTGAAAATACCAGGACGGCAATGGAAGACTACTCCGCATGCCCATGTGTTTAAAGACGGGATAAGATAGAATCATAACTGGTAGATTGACACCAAAATGATATAGCAGAAGGCGAGTTATACATTTCTCCTGAGCTGCAGGGCTGTTATTTTTAGTCTGCGTGTAACCCAATGTCAGTGTTTGATTAGATGATCAAGCCAACATTTAAAAGTTTCTTCATTTAACTTCTTGAGCATGTATTTAATGAATTATTGAGGCGTTCTTTGTACTATTTGTGATTGGATTAAGTTAGCATATTTTATTAAATGCTTAACAAGCATTTGTGCTAAAAAGAACTAGCTAAATACACAATCAGAGTCCGCAATATGAAACACACTTAATTATAAGTATTCACTTTAAACTTGTTATAAAAACATCTGGTCTATAATGCCCAGTTCAACCCAGGATAGACATACACTCATTGGGTCACAGTGCACAGTTACCAAAATACTGATACTGGATGGAGAGGGTTTGTTCCAGCTCACATGTCCATGCTAGGACAGTTTTACTGGGGCTTTGACATTATACATCAGTGTTGACTTGCAACTACCAAAAAATAAAAGCACTGTAACATAAAAGAAGATAAGCCACACATTCCATGACATGTTATGATGATGCATTTGAGCCATGATATAGACAGTGCAATACCCTTATTGCCACATAACATTTGGACAATAAATTTCTAAGTTCTTTCTAGAAAGCAAAATCAGAAACAGTTCCAACAGAAAGCTAAAGGCCAATATGGATAAAGTGAAGCAACTACACATGACAACAATTCAACTGCAGTTTCCCCCCCACAAAGATCCAGTTAACACTTAATATATACTAATAACTGGACATATATTATTTTATGAAATAAAATAAATTACATATTCAACCTCAAGATAAAAGGACAGTTCAGAAGAGTTAGACCTGAATCTTGTATTTGCTCAGCCATCCTGCCCTCTCAAGATATACGAAAGGAAGCCCCGATAAAAAGAAGACACTTTCATGTAGAAAGAAACTCCCTAGACATGCAAGTTGAAAATCACTAAAATGATTGATCAGGTACTGCATCATACACAGAAGAAAGTGATGTTATTGATTTATCACAAAGGGCTAGAAAGAATACCATTACTTCAACTTTTCATCACAAAACATATAAATTGGTTCAGGCTCCTCACTTAACAATATGCTGAAGTGAGTACTTTCTTAATCTTAAGTTTCACACCCACTGACCCACATGACCTAAACAATAGGCTCCAGATTCCAGAACCATGTGTGGTGTATTCAAAATGGTGCAAAGAGAACTCAAAACAAGTCAAGGCTACAACAGCACTTATTCTATATTCTAAAAAAGAACGATAAAAGTGATTATAAGCTATCCAGTAATCTGATTATCTAAAAGCACAAAGTGAAATAGATGAATGAATTGTACCACGGACTTGAATTTACACTATCCTGCTAGTGCTAATAAAAAATACAGAAACAGGATATGCATTATATCTTAAAGATGCATCAAGCACCTAATTATAGATCCCCATCCAAATCCACAAACAAAAAACAACAATATACTAACTTTTCCATATCAATTAATAGGAGAGAAGCTAAATTCTCAACATATGGCTTCATTTCCAAGCATATCCTCACTCGCAATGCTAAGTAGTTTGTACATAAACACTATAAACCCTAAAAAAACACATACAATACAATATTACAATGGTAACCCCAGAGTGAGGCCATCAGATTCAAATAAATCAAATCCAGAGTTCAATCATGCAAACAAACTAATAATAAGAAGAAGAGAAGCAAACAGATAAGAGAAACGGAAACATGAACGTAGCAGAGCAAGTTGAATAGGACCAATGCCGGAGAGAAAGGAAAAGAGAAGTAGACCAAATTGGAGGCGTTAATTACCAGCCAGGCAGATTCGATGATGGAAGCCATGTGAGGAATAGGCGATCGGCGGAGGGAGAGAGACGAGACCAGAGAGCAGAAAGCAGAGAGTGAAGTGTCAAGGAATCTCAATTCTCAACCGAAGATACAGATTGTGAGATTCAGTTTTCGTGCTTCCTGTATTGTTTTGACGGCACTGAGAGTAGAGAGTCCCGTACGTAATGACAATAATAGTAAACACCTGTCAAGTAAGAACTGGACTGTACTCCCAATTTGACTCTCTCTCTCATCTCATGAGTGATTGTGAATTTATAAGAGGGAATATATTGTGTGTTTTGTTGGTGGGTGTTGTTGACATGTTGTCGTGGCTTCTCGCTACTCACTAGTATACGTTCGGATCTAAACGGTTGGGCAAACAAACGCGTAGACTTGTTTGTCCCGTTGCTTAAAAAAAAAAAATTTGTTGTTATCCAAATATTTTTTGTTAGTTTGAGCCCGTTTTATTATTAAGAAAGACAAATTAGAGCAGATAAAAATTTATTAAATAAAAATACGTGAGTTTTTACTTTGACCGGTATGACCCGCTAAACGAAATGTCAGTTACTAGTACATGTGGATGGGTCTGCTGCGTGTGACAAGTTTGAACGTATAAAAAATTATTAAATGAACACACATGAGGTTTTTTTTTTTTTTTACTTTGACCTATGTTAGACCCGCAAAACGTATTGTTAAGTATACCAACTTGTACGGATGGACATGTCTGTTGTGTGACGATGGGTACTGTTAATTATAGAAAGATATTCACTTATCCTTCCACATAAAAATCACTAATATTTATATTTGAATCACCTTTCCTCTTCATATCTATTGGAATCTTGAATCATGTTTTTATTGGTAATGATAGTTCCACCCATCTATGGATAAATGCACCACTTTTGTAATTATTCTATTAATTTACTTTTACAATAATGGTACTCGAAATTGAGATTTTTGAGAAGATCCAAACGTCATAAACCGGTACCCGAATGTGAGGTTTTTTAGGAAATTCAAACATCATGAACCGCTTGGTTTGATCGGTGTTATATGGACATGAATATAAGTCTTACAACTATTCAATAACAATTCTAGTTCTTTGAATTTAATATTGGAAAAAACTCAGTTCGACTTCTAAACTTTCGTATTCCGATACAATATGATCTCTAATGTTTTTAAATTAAAATAGTCCATTAACCGTTTAGTATATGCAACCCAGTGAATTCAAAAAATTTATAACTTCATTAGCAACTTATTCTTAACTTGAATTTTTTAAAACTTGAAACATACACTGAATTCAAATTTTGATAATATGTCACAGTGTTGTTGATAACCATCAACTTAAGAGAAATATAACATTTTAATTTTAGCTCCAAAGTAATCAAATACCAGGCAATCACAGTACATGTCACTATCTGATCGCACTCCACAAACATATCTTTTATTTTCTTGCTTTACGACAATCAAACCAACAACATTAAAAACCATACAAAAACAACAACAACCATACATCAGCACCCAATAATACATAAAAATAAATCAAATACACATGTACGCTGTACTAGCTGTCCTCAGCTACCGCCGCCTCCACCATCACCACCGGCTCCGTGAGCACTACCGCCGCCGTCCATGGCCGACACATGATTCGCCGCAGCCATAGCCAAAACAGCCGCTCCGGCGTCGTTTCCGGCAGTAGCAGCAGCGCTACCTCCGCCGCCGCCACCGTCGTGACCCGCATCGCCGGGAACATTCTCCGTGCTCTTGCTGTCACTTTTAGGCTTCGAACGCTGCTTCGAAGAACCGTCGGAGCCACCTCGGAGGCACGAACAGATCGCCGGCATCTTCATGATCACTAATTTTACAGTCACTACAGCTCGATATATATTTAACCGTTGAGCTCTTATATATATATATATAGTCTGAGGCGTAAAGACGACAGTGTGTATATGATTGATTAGCTGTGAAAGGAATGATTATTAGTTTGGACAAAAATCGCATAATCTTTTGCCTTTTTTCTTGGTGCTTCAATTATATGATCGTTGATCGAAATCAATGGCTCGATTAACTGCGTGTAGCACACCGTAAACTAATGATAAAGCTAAAGATTCCTTAAAGAACTGTAGTTGATAAATTAGGGTTATGTTATTGCAGAATTAGCATTAAAAAGGAAAAATTAGTGTAAAGCAAAACAAACTGATTATTAGAGAAAAGAATCAAATGAATGGAGGCCAGCCATTGATAGATGACAAGTGGCAACAGCTAATATTGCTGATGCACATCTCATTATGTCACAATATACTAAAGGAATAAAGGATTATACCAAAAATATGAGGAAAACGTTTTATCAAATTTGTTCTAATTGGTGCTAAATTTTATTTCATTTTTATAATTTAGTTTTTAAAGTATTTATATTGTTTAATATGGTCCTTATATTATCCAAATAGTTTTAGTTTGATCCTTAAATTAGTTCAATTTGTACCGGTGTCATCAAATTAGATTCGTGTGCCTTTTTTTTATGCGGACGCTTAACTTAGCTAATTTTATTGACAAGACCAGTTTGGAATAATTTTTGTACAGTTGAAGGCGTGGCCGTTACGCTACTTTTGTCCAATTTAATCACTTAGTTGTACAATTTTGCTTTTAAAATGACCTCATTTATAAGTTTAGATTACACCGTTATGCATTAGACCTCATTTGATTGACCAAATTAATTAGAAAAAAAACAATCATTGTTCATCAATTACACAATTGTGTTCCAAATTGACATCAATATGAATTAGACCCATTCAAAAAGAAGAAGCATAGTTGGGTAGACATGGCGTTGAAGGCCGCGGACCTGGAATGAGTCAAGCAGAATATCTCATGTGTTCATATTTTGCTACTTTTTACTGCCTGAACCATTTTTCACCTAAGTGACAAGTTATGTTAATATTGATGAAAAAAATCCATACTATGTATGTTAAACTTGGTGAGAAGGCATTAGAGGTTGCCACATCACCAAGTTTAACATTTGGA
>JAYMTF010006315.1:0-10402 GCA_036897485.1 Pelargonium nanum
TTGGGCCTTTAACCCAAAACAAAAAATCAAAATTCCCATACATATAATATTGAACTCTTAGATGTCTTAGGCTAGCCTAACAAGCAATGCGGATAGCTCAACTTATACGAACCCAGTTTAGAGACAAACAAGTTATTAGCTAAATTGCCTATGACGGAGAACTAAGTTAGTATTCTTTAGTGCTTTTCTTAATGTTAAGGGCTTATTCGGGAACAATACTTTGGCTCCTTTTGCCTCTTTTTGGGTTTGACAGCTAGGATACAGCTTCCTTCCACATTACCTCTTTGTTCAACAATACTTCCACTGAAAAGCTCCCTTATCACTGTAGCTCCTTCAACAGGAGCTCTGCACTTCCTTTTGGGAATGAAGCATATTGCCTCCTTTGAGAGAGAATGAAGAGAGAGACACACAAAAATTCCTCATTTACCCTCAACTGTATTTGTCTTGCTGGAGCATTGATAGAGTATTGATTCATCTTCTTTTTTGTTGGAGCATTCATTTACATAAATGAAACTACATTTAAAACTCACCAACTGAATTGAAGAGAAGCTCTATTTGAATTGAAATTTTCAGCAAAAACAAGACATACTTTCTTTTCCAGCAAGTAGATGATAAACAGAGCTATGAAAATTTTACTTTGAGGTAAATATATGTTTTTAAAAATGTTAATTAGTTGTGCCTCCCCTGGATTGGCAATTTTTTTTTGTTTTAGCCCCTGCCTTATTTGACATATGGTTTTGGCACTTAAACTTTTTTATTTTTTGATTTTAACCCTGATAATATGCTATAACAAGTTAATAACCACCTCGTCACCAGTACCTTCCACGCAAGTTGCCATGTCACTGGAGAAATGCCACGTCACTAACAAGGCAAGGGCTAAAATAAAATAAAAATTACAACCCAGGGGACAAAACCATAAAAATTCAAAATTATATTAGAAAAATGTTAAAATTTTCTCAATAGAATAAAAATGCATTCTTGAATTTTTTTTGGCATGTTTTGATATTTTTATTTTATCTTTTTATATAATTTCCAATAATCACGTCAAAATTTTCATATTTTTTAAATCTAAAACAATCCAAAATATCATCAGAACTTACTCAAAATTTTTAGCTTGTGTTCTATAGTTCTATACATATAGATAATTTTTTCTATTTTTTGGAATTTTTTAAAATATTGCAAGAAAATTATTTTTTTTTTTCAAAAACAATACAAAACTTCAATAAAAACAAATCAAAATATCCCAAAAAAAATATAGTGCATTTTCTACTTATTAGAAAGCTTTAAAATTCTAAAATCTCTCTATATGTATAGAAGGCACGCTAAAAGTTCTGAGTAAGTTCAAGGGTAATTTTAGATTTCTTTAGATTTTTTTAAGAAAATGCATATATGAAATTTTTGACATGATTTCTAAAAATTATATAAACAATCTAAAAAAATCAAAATATGCCTAACAATTTGAAGAATGCATTTTTCTATCTAGTGAGAAAATTGATTTTTTTTTATATTATTTTGAATTTTTATGGTTTTTCCCCTGGACTGGAATTCTTTTTATTTTATCCCATGCCTTGGTAGTGACGTGACATTTCTCCAGTGACAAGGCAGCTTGCGTGGAAGGTACTGATGACGTGGCGGTTATTAACTTGCTATACCAAGTTATCAAGGTAATAATATTAAAAAAAATACAAAAGTTTAAGGACCAAAACCATATGCCAAATAAGGCAATGGCTAAAACAAAAACAAAAAACAAAAAAAAAATTGTCAATCCAGGGGAGGCAAAACTAATTAACCCAATTTTTAATTTGTTTTGTTGTTGTTCTGAAGATGTGTTGATGATGTATCTGTATGTTTGATGATTTTATATTGTTTGAAATATGGATTGATTACCAGTTTTTACAGAATTATAAGCTAGTTTTGGTTGACCCAGTAAAATAGGTCGACCTCCATTACACATTAGTGGTCGACCAGTGAAGTTATGTGTTAGTAGCATGGAAGGTCGACCCCATGTTGCAGGTCGACCTCTAGTGTTGTAAGTCAACTTTGATATGTTGGTCGACCTAGAGTTAAGTAGGTTGACCTATATGTTTTTATATGTTTATTTTTATACTTGAAATAAGGATCTTAGATGTTTATTATTTACTGATAGTTGATTAACATTCCTATATAGATGGAGAAAGATAGTAATAATGTCCCTTATTACCCTCAAATGGAGAGCCATAATCCAAATATTGGGCAACTACCATCTTGAAACTCTTTCCCTTATAGTGAATTTCATAGTATTCCAAATTAACGTCTAGTTTCATCTGGTTTGATGAATAGACATTAGAGTCCACCAGAATATAATGTGAATAATGAATCCCCCATTGAGTCTCCCTTAAGCTCAAAATCAAAGTATAAAAAACAAAAGATGAGATCTACTCCTCAGACTATGAAAAAGAAGACAACAATTGTTACTAATCTTGAGGAAGAAGATTGGATACAAAAAAAGTTTGCATGGAAAGATAGTGCTACAAAACAATTCATTAAGGCTTGTAAGGAAGAAATATCCGTTGATACTAGACCCGGATCTCATTTTACTTGTCCTAGAAGGAGTAATCTTGTAAAGAAAATATTTGCAGCCACGAGATTTGTTATTAACAAGAAACAAATAAAGAACAAGTGTGATAACATGAAAAGAGAATGGAACGCTTACTTTATGTATAATGAATATGGTATTGAATACGACTACGTGAACCATACAAATAAAGCAGACGATGCATGGTGGGATAGATTGATACATGTATACGATACAATTCGTTTTTGTTCATTTTTGTGATATTTGTTAGTTATAAACACTTATTATATGAGTTGTACTATGCAGAGCTGTTTCGTGAATTAAGTTGTTGCATCTGGTGATGTAGCATTCAACCCAAACAAAAATGCAGATGATAATGCATATGATGTTATGAATGAAACAATTGATGTTGAGGGTAGTGGTGACTCCGATGCACCCATAGAAATAGGTGATCATAAAGTTGTGCAAGATGATGTCGAAGATGATAAGCCAACTGAAAAAATTTCTTCAGGTGTGAAGTTCCCAAAATTGTCAGTTGGTAAAAAAGATATGAAAAAGACGGCTTCCAAATCAAAAAAAAAAAATCGTTAAGGTTCCTCCAGTGAAAGACGCGATGCATCAATTTTTAGGGGTTGTAACATCAAGTGTTAGCAACAAAGACACTTCCTCAATTCACAAAGTGCTTACGATCCTTAAAAAAACTCCAGGAGTGACCATCGGTTCTGTTTTATAAAATGAGGCAACACATCTTTATATGAAGAAGGAATATAGAGAACTATTCTCATTCTACGAAGACAATGAGGAGCGTATAAGTTGGTTAAAATTTGTCATACAAACCTACCACTCCCGACTAGGAAATATTCCACCAGAGTTGTGAGGTTTCATGCATAAATAGTTTAACTATGTATAGATGCATATGTATGTACCTAAGCAAATGCACATGGTTTCTGCATATCTTTTGAGTTTATTTACTCTAGTTGTTGTTTTTGTATGCCCAAAATAGCTTTTGTAAGAACAATTTTTTGTATGTGATTTTGACTATATATGTAATGCAATTTCTAGTCGTATGTGTATATGATTTATTAGACCATATTTAATTGCATATGGACATTGACGAGGTATTCTTTGGCCATATGAAAAAGTCATTGGAACTTCCGACATCCAATTTGTTGGATTCAGATGATGGTTGTGAATGTTTAGAAGCAAAGTCAGTTGATCGAAAAAAGAAAATCTACTCTTTATCATTTGTGTGTTATAGCAAGAATGAGATTCGTAATGGAAATATTAGAAAGTCATATGACACGATGCTATCGAGAACTACGTGTGCATAAAATAGTATTCATACAATTGTGCACTGATTTGAGTTGCAAGTATGACTTAGAAGCATCTAGATGGTTCACCGTCCACGAATCAGTTGCAATTTTCCTCATGACAGTTGGACATAACGTTGATAATAGACTTATGCAGTCCATTTTCAATCACTCAGGGACACAATCTTGTCTTTTTCATAAAGTGTTGAAGGCATTAATCAAGATGTCCCGAGATATAATTAAGCCGAATCCTAATTACAATTATGTTATACATCCAAAATTGAAGGGTCATGCTCGACATTATCCAATTCAAGGTAAGGTTTTGAACTTCTCGAAATTGTCATAGTTACTAATAGTTCACACGACTTAGTACACTCATGTTTTGTAGGATTGTATTGGAGTTATTGATGGAACACATGTTAAAATTTAGGGTTGTGCACGGTCGGTGCACCGACCGATTTGGTGGTTTGCTTGCACCGACCGACTGAAGTCGGTTTGCCAATATATGGAACCATGACCGTCCGATTACACTGTCGTTTCGGTTCGATTTTTAGTCGGTGCGGTTTCGGTTTTGTGTCGGTTAAAAATAGTGGGCCAGCTGCAGTATGATTCCTTAATTTAATGTGAAGGCCCAATTGAACCCAAATCTTTTACAGCCCAAATTGCCAAACATGTACATTTTATAAGTATAAATAATCCACAATAACTTAAATGCATACTAATATTATATATTTATAAGTTTTAACAATGAAAATATAACAAAACAACTTAAATAACAAATGCCAGTGAAGCAATCACTAATTTAGTCTATTACAAAACAAAATTAACATAATTGAAATTTGATAATTCCCTGTTCTCTGACTCTTATGTCTCATTGAGTACTTGAACTTAACTTGAGCACTGAAACTGAAAGTAAGTTGAAGAAGATAGTTAGGACAAATTCAAGTAAACATATAAACAATTATCAATATTCAACAGATTCACAGAACATAGTAACATACCTTCAAAAGCAAACGAAAACCAACTTCGACCTAGAAGTATAACTAATCAGAACACCAGACTTTACTCTAATGTCATTTAGCTAAGGTCTGGATTAGAATAAAAAGGTAAGTTAAATGAGATATTCAAACTGAAATATAAACATAAAGCAATAAAAGTATAAACAAATGATATAGAGAAGAAATATACCTTCTTCACATGCTTCTAGGTCTTGCAAGTCATCCTCATAAGTGTTCTTCTTTGATTTCGAGCTCCTTATCCAGTCTTGGAAGCAAATGATAGCCTGCACTATGCCTGGAGTCATGGAGCTTCTGAAGTCGTCCAAAACCACTTGTGCTAATAGCGGACTCGGAGGAAACAGTACTAATAGGAATTGCAAGAACATCCCTAGCTATCTTAGAAAGAACAGAAAATATGCTTGCATTCATACTCCACCATCCTAAAATATCAAAAATTCTATCTTCTTCCCCAGGAAATTCTTCCTTAAGGTACCTATCTAACTCTGACTTAGTCATCCCATCCTTGTTACTCCTATGTTTTCTAAAAGATTTTGCCATAACAGCTTTATTAGGAAGTACGTTTAATATCAGTTTCTGTTTGAGTATTCGGAGTAGGTACAACTTTGTTTGTTTCAACAGAAATATCAGAGTATTTCTCCTTGTACTCACGATACATTTCATTCAACAAAGAGACAATGATTGTTTTCAAATTAGAAGCAAAATCAGATTGGTACATTAAATCAACAACATATGTCACAAATTCCAATTTATGTCTAGGACCAAAGATAGGTGCAATAAAAATCATCATGTTCATTTTATCTAAATCAGCCCAATACTTATTGAATTTCAATTGCATTTGACAAGAAATATTCCTCAATTCTATATCATCACATTTTTTACATTTTATTAACAACTCACTTTTGTCACTAATCTCATCTAACAAAACATTTGAAGTAGCATAATAAGAACCAGAAAGATGAACAGTTAAATTTTAAAAGTGTTTAAGAAAATAGTTAATCTTCTACAAGTAATCCAATCTTCCACAACAGGTAACCCTACTGTTTCTAATTCACCCTTCCTCGTCTTGTTTTCTAATTCGTGTTCATAACAAGGATCTACACTAGCAAATCTATCAAATGCTCTTTCAAATTTAATAGTTAAACTCAGCATCAAATATGTTGAGTTCCATCTAGTTGCTACATCTAAGGACAAGAATGTCTTACTCTCTATTTTCTCAGTGACAACACATGATTTGAACTTTTGAATCCTAGCAGAAGACTGTTTGACATACCTAACTGCTGCTCTCACTCTTTCAACTGATTTCCCTAACATTTGTATTTCATCACTCACAATAAGATTAATTACATGGGCAATGCATCTCATGTGCATATACCTCCCCAAAAAATAGTTGATGACCAATTACTCATTTTTTCTTAAGATATGATATAACAGTGTCATTAGAGGTAGCATTGTCTACTATTATCGTCATCACACTATTTATCCCCCGTTCCCCCAAATATTTTTCTATAGCTTTGCATACGTCTACACCCTTGTGGCTGCTAATGGGGCAGAAATTTAAAATTTTCTTGTGTAAATTCCAGTTCTCATCAATGAAGTGTGCTATTAAGTACATGTGTAGTTAATTTGTTGGTTACTAGTCCAAGTATCAGTAGTGAGGGACACTCTATAAGAACCGACAAGAATAAAGCTTTTCAGTTTTTCTTTCTCATTAAGGTACATAACTTCCACATCCCTACGAATTGTTGATCATGATGGATCTGGAACATAGGACAACGCAATTGCATAAACTATTTAAAACCCTCACCCTCAACATACCAAAATGGTAATTCATTTTATCAAGGCTTCTCTACAAGCCTTTTGATCAAAAGACCAAGGTTTTGGTCCTTTATCAGATTTTAGAGTTAATAATTTGTGTGTCTTATCAATATTAACAGGTGTTTTCTTACATCTTTCAGCATGTGCAGTAAGTGGAGATGTGTTATTGTGTTTAGGATGACATTTGTAAATATTACCACAATACTTACAAGAAGTTGTGCAAGTAGTACCATCCTTATCAAACACCCTTGGGTGAAGTGATCCCACACGACAGATTTAACCCGCTTGATTTCCTTTCCATCTCCATCTCCGGTAGCTTCTTTGGTTTCCTCAACCTCTGTCTTGCAGCTCCTCTTGCCCTTCTAATATTGAGGTGGTAGTGGAGGACGGGAGGCACTTGGTGGTGGTGGAGCCTCAGCCTTTATGTCTTGCTGATTCTCAACAATTTGAGACTCCATCATCTGCAAGTTAGGGAACCAATACGCAATTAGTGAAATATGAAACTAAAAGTCTAAAATATTGAAATTGAACAAAATACAAACATATGAAATTGAACAGAAATATGATCATAAGTTACATGATCATCATCACCTTTCATATCCACAAGCACAGCTACACAGTGTCTGGTATATGGAATTGAATATTTCAAACTACAACTAATCAATTATAAAATAATATCAGTGAATTAAAGAAAAATAAGTGAAGAAAAATAAGTGAACTAGTGAATCAATTGAAAAAAAAAAGAACTAGACTAAATACTTACAGTGTTAGATGTGCCCCTCAGCTATGCATGCAACTGTCATGGATTGATCTTCACTCTTTATTAAAACCCTAGACAAAAAATCACAAACCAAAATACTATATCAGTAACTCAATAACAGTAAGTGATGAAATGCACAAATAGTTAAGAAATTGTTACCTTATACTTTCAAATCGTCGATTGATAGTGCATGTAAACCTGTGGATGTGATGATCATAAATTCATGATCGATGAACAATATAAAATTTGGGGGTTTTGAAATCAAATGTATGATTTGATTTGTGAAACAAAAACTGAGCAATGAGAAATGAAAATTGGGGGTCTAGAATTGGATTTGTGAAATTGGGGAAAAGGTGATTGTAACTTAACATAAACAAAATATGAACGTTGGGAGAAATGGGGGGCAACTCGATGATCAAAAAGAGTTTGTTCATTGTTTGAGAAAGAATTGATTGTGCAATGGTGCAATGGAGATTCTGGAGAAGATGAAAGGTTGGAGGAGAAGAGGAAGGTTAGAGAGAGCCAGATGTGTCGGTGAGGTTTGTGAGGAGAGTTGCTCTTAGGGTTTATAATATTGTATATATAGTTATGAGTAAAATTACATATATACCCCTTATCTTCGGTCGGTTCGGTTTTGGTCGGTTTCCAAAACTCAAAATCGTTGACCAACCGAATTAAATAAGTTATAAAACATTTCAAATCGTATCCGACCGTGACAGCTGCGGTTTCGGTTCGGTGTGGTACGGGCAGTTCTTCGGTTCGGTTCATCAGTTTAGTTTGCACAACCCTATTAAGGTAAATGTGGGAGGTGATACATCGGCAAAATATAGAGGTCGAAAAGGAATATGTACTCAGAATATTTTGGTTGTATGTGACTTTAATATGTGTTTCACATTTGTTTGGGCGGGATGAGAAGGATCAGCACATGATGCAAGAATATCTGCAAATGATTTAATAGACCAAGAACTGGATTTTCCTCATCCATAAGGAGGTAATATTATTATGATAAGTTTATCAATTTCATTACTTTTTAAATTACTAACATTATTTGTGATACAACGCAGAGAAATACTAAGTTCTAGATGTATGATAATCAAACACTAGAGGGTATTTAACTCATTATGTTGGAGAGATATTAAAATATCATATTCCCGACTTCCGTAGGGGCACATGCGGTTAGAGAACCACAAGGTGTGAAAGAGAAGTTTAATTACTTGCACTCATCTATTCACAATATTATAGAGCGTAGTTTTGGAGTATGGAAAGCCATATTTGCAATAATGCAAGACATGCATAAAGGGTTCGCATACGACCATCAGGTGAGGATTGTAGTTGCTACTATAGCTATCCATAACTATATTCGAAAGCAAAATAAATTAGACAACGCTTTCAAAGTAGCCGAGCAAGAAACTTACTCCCCACCGGAAGATGTGTCCTCAACTACAAATGAGGGGCATACGACAACTAGTACACAAGTTAATCATGATACATCCGGAAAAGTGAAAGCTGACAACAAATATATGACTTTGTTTAGAGATTCACTCGCACAAGTTATTAACAGTACGACTTAGTTACTGTTAAAATACTACTTTTGTATTGCAATTACTATTACATATCAATGACTTTATGATCATGCGTAAGTTTTTCCTCTCAAAGTTTATGTTCGTAATATGTATTTAAGCTAATTTCAATAAAACTAATAAATAACAAAAACTTTGTTCAATGCTAAGATTGTGTTTCAATAAAACTAGTAGTTATAAAAAAAAAAAACAAGTTCACTGCTAACATTTAATCAATAAAACTAATAGTTCACAAAAACAAGTGCACTACTAAGACAATTTCAATAAAACTAGGTAGTTATAAGAAACAAGTTCACTGCTAACATATAATCAATAAAACTAATAGTTCAGAAAAAATAAGGTTTCTTCTAAGATAATTTCATTAAAACTAAAAGTTCACTAAAACCAGTTCACTGCTAATATCATTTTCCCTATAGCTCACAAAAAACAAGTCCATACAAAAGCCAAGTACAATAGGTAGTTCACAAAAACTATTTCAAAAACAAAGTTCAAATAAAAAACTATGTAGATATTTTAGATATGACTTCACTGATCAAACACTCCAATTTCTAAAATTGTCTTTTGTTTTGATGAGCTAACTTCTTGAACTTCATCTCAATCTTCAAACGGATCCTTTTGTCAAGCAACTTCAAGTCTTTTAATGTCACATTTCTATACTCACCAAAACTAAAGTTTGCTTCACCTGTCTAGAAACTATCTGTATCCGTATCTTCATCGTCCTCTGATCCGGATGCTTCTTCTATGATTGTCTTCTTCATATTCACTGGGCAACTAGCAACCTGTTATGGATAATTAACAACCATCCCCGCATTGAAAGAAGTTGGACAAGGCAATGGATTCAACAAATTCATGGGAGTAGTACCACCTCTTAGTAAAGGAAATGTATCCAGCCCAAACGAAGGTGATGCTTTTGTAACCCATTTATCATTCTCAAGTACATAACCTATTTAATTCATTTTCATTCTACCAATAACAACATTTGTGCCATTGAATTTAAGCTTCTTCTCACCTTAAGAAGATATCATAAACTGACCAAAATCCTAGTAATAATCATTTCATAAGATTAAGCTTTTTTACCTCCTTTTCGGGCAATACTTCTCATCGAATTGAAAATTAAATAAGGCATGTCAATTCTTTTCTTTGTCAAAATGTGTCACACAATACACACGTCTTTGCAACTAACAATAGTTTCACACCCAATCCTAGGTATTAAACATTTAGTCACAATCTTATGTAAGATCCGAATATAAGGATTCAAATACCCAACTTTCTCATCAAAAGCAAAGAAAAAGGTTTAAAATAGTCCCTGTACTATCCAAAACGTTCCAATTTAGTCCTTAAACTATCAAGTGATAAGCAACAGT
>JAYMTF010006316.1:0-10402 GCA_036897485.1 Pelargonium nanum
AAATTGGGGCGAAACATCAAAGTTGAGGGACTATTTTTGGTTAAAAAAAGTTTAGGGACCAATTTGGGTCAAAACATCAAAGTTCGGGGAGCAAATTGGGTCTTTTACCTAAAAAATACATAACTAACTTGTAATAGATATTTCAAATTTTCTAACAATGCAGATGTGTAGAAAAAATTAACCCAACCATTAAATTTATGTACGATTTTATGGTTAAATAGTTTTGCCTCCTATGGATTTATACGTTTTTTTCTTTAACCCATAATTAAGGTTTAGCATGGTTTAAGCCCTTGGACGCCACTATTATTTTTTTAATTAAACCCATGTTATTGATTGTAGCCGGTTTTGATGTGAAACATTATCATTCCACCTAAGATTTTAGACCACACCAGCAGTACACAGACTCCAACTGTTATAGATGGAACGACATCATTTTTTTTTGAGGTATGAACGCTAAGACAACATTTTGGGCGTGATTTCCTCCAAAATTAAAACATTTTCGTTCTATCTTTTATAGCCGAAGGTTGAAATTGACTAAAATCTTACGCGTCATTCTAAGATGACGTGTCACATCAAAACCAATTACAATCGATAACGTGAGTTTAATTCAAAAAAATAGTGAAATCCAAATACTCAAATCACGCTAAACCCTAATTAAAATCTGAAGCAAAACAAAAAATGTTGTCAGGAAAGACAAAATCATTCAACCCATGATTTTTTTTTACGGAAACCCATGATTTTATTAATATTAACTATTTTGTACTATCATCATATAAACAAAAAATAAAATAAAATAAAAACTACTTTCCATTGTGAAGCAAAAAGTCAAGAAATGTAGTTAGAAAATGATTGCGTACAGACATAAAATATTTTCATCTATCCAATGTTGACAATCTACTCAACTTTCTTGTAGTAATGGTTTTTGGTTTGCAGTGGAGCTTTTATTTTTTTCCTTACAAACTATTTATTAAAATTGTGCAGCAGCAATGATCATGACTTTCATCTTATGAATCTCAAAACTCTAAATTCAGAAATTCTTTCTATTTTCCTGACACATATTTGTAATATAAAATTATGATATATATATACTCATTCAAGTGAATTGGTGGGAGCGGAGCGATCCGTCCGGATCGTTCGTTTCATTGGTTTGGCTTAATTTAAATCAAAAATAAGTTGACTTACCTTCCTTTTCCTAGTATATATTAATCTTTTCTTGTAAATGTTTCTAAAATCAAGACACACCTCAAGAAACTTAAACTTGTTGAAACTTGAGATATGGTTGTTCAAGTGCGTAAATTTTGATTAGATGAGCAAATCTGTATACACTTTCAAAAAGTTAATACAATTTTTTTTATATAAACTATCTAGTGTTTGATAACAATTTCCTACGCCAAATTTTGTTGTAAAATAATTAAGTATAGTATGTTATATGATATATCAATTATTTTCATTTATGATTAAATTGAATCATAATATGTAAATTTAAATTATTTGTCTTGTTCCTTCAAAAAAAAAAATTTATTTGTCTTGTAGATTAAACGTTTCACGTCAAATTCATATGAGCGTGACAATATCATATGTAGAGTTATTACATTAATTAAAATATTAATTTCACAAGATACAAAAATCTACTAATTTGGGACATAAAATATTTTTCATTGTATTTGTGGTGATAATTTTTTGTTGTTAGTGTTAAGAAGCCTTCCCAATAAGTTCTTTAAAATACAAGATATTTTAAATGACATGTACTGTTTATTTGTATTTTTATTCAAATTCTATGCATAAGGTTTATGTTAGGTTTTGATGACTCTTTTATGATTATTGTAGTCATAAAGCTTTCGAGAAATAGGAATAAACTTTGTTTGACGTTGAATCCGATGCCTTATGAACCTAAGTTTTTTTGTAAGAAACACCGCTTAATTAGTCAATTCATAGGCAGCTAATTGATTAATATGAGTGAATTAAGAGTGGTGATTAATGGTCCAAAAACAAGCCAGAAATACCTACCTTCATTTATGGGTGGAAGAAATTGTTAATTAGCTATTAATGTTTCACTCAAATAATTCAATTGTGTGTGTATTGGAGTGACCTTTTCTTTCCTACAAGCCAATTGGTCCATGAATACTTATGATATTTAACTTTGAGCTATGGATAGAGAGAAATTCTCATATTTTATCATAATCGTTTCAACCTATATAAATGTCTTCGACCTTACATTTTTAATTAGAAAGTTTGAAAATATCATCTTAAAATGGTATCGCTCATAAAAAGTCAAATGGAGCGAGAACAGTCCTCAAATGGGGGGTGGTTTTGGTCGGGAAGAAAAGTAAGTGTAAAACCCCAATCACGCAAATAAGTACATAAACGTTTGAAGAGTATTAGAAATAGTGTATATTGATTATGAAATATTTTAGACAAATATTAACAAATGCGAGGAAAAACTAGGTAAATGGCATCAACGAACATTGGAATATATTTATGAACAATATGTTTTTTGTACAACCAATATTTTAAGTGTTCTCAAACATAATTCAAATTGTCAAACTGATGTCTCTCATAGCTATTTTTGGTTTATAGAAAAATTCGCATTAATACTTTGAAACTATGGGCCCTTTTGCATAGGCGTAAACTTATTCAAACTATTGTTTATTATTATCACAACTATATTTTATTCCACAACTATATATTATCATAATATCATCAACTAGAGATTCAAGAAATGCTAAGGGCCATTCGTCATAGAAAATTAAGATATGTTAAGTATTTTTAATTTTTCAATCATGCGTTCGTTTAATTTTTTCAAAAGAACATATGTGACAATAAAAAGTAATTTTATTTTCTCAAATCATTTGAAATATTCAAAAAAAAGTTAATATTTCAATTCCTCACACTTAAAGTACTATTACTCAATTTTATTTTTTAAAGTTGAGCTACACAACAGGGGGTAGCTCTCTCCTTTTAACCCAAACCCCACCCCACCCGACGCAATGAGATTTGAATCCACGATCTCCTACGTGGAGATGTGTGTCTTGACCATTCTGCCACCCCCTAGGAGGCACTATTATTCAATTTCATTCCATGTTCACCAAAAATGAAACAAACAATCGCTAAGTGACTCAAATTTCATAAGGGTCGTGGAATTTCAATTAGTATAATTTTTAAAAAATTATGGGAAGATATCATTGCTGTACATATTTTGTAAATATTCTGTCAGCTAGTATATTTCTTTGGAGATATTCTAGGAGCTGTTAACGTTTGCTAATATATCTGTTATGAGATATTTAGTATGGTTTGTAGGAGTTAGTTTCCTAATATGATTTGAAGAAGTTAGTTTCCTAAGTTAGTGCAATGACTTGTGTATATAACGTTGTATTTGGTTCAATGAAATAACAAGTTCAAATTTCTCCAACTTCTGAATTTCTTTATGGTATCAGAGCCTTTAGGGCTAAAACCAACATAACCACAAATAATCAAATAACCCTCAAACACAACCATGACAAACACCGATGACCAGAAGAAGAGAAGGATCACTGATCCTACATCTCCCTATTTTCTTCCCAATAATGATATTCCTGGTTTGAATATTTGTGGCATTTCTTTGAGAAGGGATGCTAATTACAGAGAATGGGCTACGGCCTTGAAAAGCGCTTTCCGTGCAAAGCGGAAATTGTGGTTCCTCGATGGAACTTTAACCATGCTGACTGATGATAAAGATGATATAAAAGATTGGTACAGCGTGAACTCAATGCTCATTGGTTGGGTAATGAATTCCATCGAGCCAAGTCTGCGTTCAAATCTGGCCTATGTAGATTCTGTCAAGAACCTGTGGGACGACATAAAGGAGAGATTTGACACACCAGATGCAATGCGTGTGAGTGAACTGACAGATGCAATTGCAAATTGTAAGCAACGTGGCCAATCAATAACTGACTACTATGGCAGATTGAAGGTCCTATGGGAAGAATTTGCGGGCTATCGTATCATGCCCGAATGCAAGTGCGGAAAATGTACATGTGAGCTTGTCAAACAGCTCATGGCTGCCGTCGAGATCGAACAAACTCATGAATTTTTGTTGGGTCTCGATGACATATATGGCGATCTTCGAAGTCACATCCTAAGCTCGGAACCTTTTCCTTCTCTAAGCAAAGCATATCAAATGGTCATCAAGGAGGAAAGACACAAGGAAATTGTTCGCACCAAAGATGAACGTGGTGACGCTGTGGCCTTTGCAATTGGGCGTGGGCAGAAACCATTGGCTGGAGAACGTCCTTTATGCACTCATTGTAACCGGGAGGGCCATGACATTTCAGGGTGCTTCAAACTTACTGGGAAGTACCCTGATTAGTGGTTCACTCAAGGAAAGGGACGCGATAGAGGAGGAAATCGAGGTGGATTATAAGGTCGCGGCAGAGGGACTCATGCAGCAGCCGTGACAAACGCCACATATACTACGAAAACAAACCATCCGCCTCAACTCACGGCGGAACAGTGGAATGCCGTGATCACAACACTCGGGTCTAGTAAGCCCAATACTTCCTCTACTGAAAAGTTAACTGGTAAGATTTTCATTGATGATTGGCTTCTAGATAGCGGCGCATCGTATCATATGAAAGGAAATATGTCTTATTTATCTAAACTTATACCTCTACCCAAATCCCCTGTGGGGTTACCGAATGGTGATGTTGCATTTGCGACTCATGAAGGCATAGCTCACGTAAACGGTTTGGTTTTGCATCACATATTATATGTGCCTAAATTGGAATGCAGCTTGATTTCAGTTTCTCGCCTTATAGATGCCTTCCGATGTTATGTCATATTCACTGATCGTCTATGTATGTTATAGGACCGCACTTCGAGGATGGTGATAGGAGTGGGTGAGCGATGTGGTGGGGTCTACTATTTTCATGGTGCATCCAAGGCTCAGACGCATCGAGTGGAGACAGTGGACTCGTATGATCTTTGGCATCAACGTATGGGGCATCCCTCTTCAAAAGTTGTTCGTTTACTTAGTCATGTTTCCAATAGTAGTTTTTTTAATATTAAGAATAAAGTGTGTGATGCATGTTATCGAGCCAAACAATCTCGTGATGTTTTTGGAATTAGTGTCAGTCGTGCTCTTGAACCCTTTGCTTTAATCCATTGCGATGTTTGGGGACCATATAAGGTTGCTTCTTCTTCAGGTGCACATTATTTTTTGACAATTGTTGATGATTATTCACGAGCTGTGTGGATTTATTTGATGGGGAAAAGAGTGAGGTGAACACTATTTTTCGCCAATTTTGTGCTATGGCTCATACACAATTTTATAAACCTGTTAAAGTGGTGAGGAGTGACAATGGTTCTGAATTTAAACCTCTCAAACCTTATTTCAATGATCATGGGATCGTGTTTCAAACATCTTGTGTTGATACTCCACAACAAAATGGTAGGGTTGAGAGGAAGCATAGACATATACTTGAGGTTGCTCGTGCTCTCCGTTTTCATGCTCATTTACCTATTGAATTTTGGGGGGAGTGTGTCTTGGTTGCTGGGTATTTAATAAATAGAACCCCCACTCCCCTCAATGATGGAAAAACTCCCTTTGAGAAGTTGTTTGGAAAACCTCCCACTTATGATCATATACGTGTGTTTGGGTGTCTTTGTTATGTTCTCCAAAGGCCTCGGAATAGTGATAAATTTGCAGCTCGGAGTAGAAAATGTGTGTTTTTTGGGTACTCACATGATCAAAAGGGATGGAAAGTTTATGATCTTGAGACAAATGATCACTTTGTTTCTCGTGATGTGAAATTCATTGAACATGTTTTTCCATTTACTTCTAATCTCCAAAATGTTTCCGCTGCTAGTGATGATTCCATGCCTGACGTTTTTCGTCATATGTTATATGATGACACTGCTACTCAAGCCGAGCACACACACACACACATCTACTCAACCTGTTACAAGTGAGGATTTGAGGGGGAGTGATGTCGTACATGAACCGACTTCCTCTAATCCGGGTACTAATGTAGTATTGGGTCGTGGCCAACGCACGAAGAAGCCGTCAGTTCGTCTTCATGACTATATATGCACCAACAGTGTTCAACCGCATGACTCCCCACTCACCACTCCGACTTCATCATCCTCAGGTACTCCGTTTCCCATAGCATCTTATGTGAATTATGACAAATTTTCTACTGCATATCGTATATTTCTTGCAGCTATCTCCACCGCTGATGAACCACTTGGGTATAGTGATGCCTCACGCGATCCCGAATGGCGCACAGCTATGCGTTTAGAGATAGAGGCCCTTGAACGGAACGACACATGGACTATTGAAGATCTACCCCCAGGGAAGAAAGCACTTGGTTGTAAATGGGTATACAAAAATAAATATCATTCTGATGGTACACTTGAAAGGCGGAAAGCTAGAGTAGTTGTTTTTGGCAATCATCAAGTTGAAGGCATTGACTACAACGAAACGTTTGCCCCGGTTGCTAAAATGGTTACCGTTCGTATGTTTCTTGCTGTTGCTGCGGCAAAGTATTGGGAACTCCACCAAATGGACGTCCATAACGCATTTCTCCATGGTGATCTTGATGAAGAAGTATATATGAAGTTGCCACCCGGCTTTGCTGCCTCATACCCTGGAAAGGTTTGTCGTTTACGCAAATCACTATATGGTCTACGACAAGCACCACGAAACTGGTTTGCAAAACTTGCCACTTCTCTTCGTGCTTATGGGTTTACTCAAACTTATGCTGATTACTCGTTGTTTACTATGCATCGTGGCAATGATACACTCACAGTTCTCATATATGTTGATGATCTTATTATTGCGGGTAGTTGTTCTGAATCGATTTGTGCACTCAAAAAGTATCTTAGCAGCTGTTTTTATATGAAGGATCTTGGTTTTCTGAAATATTTTCTCGGTCTTGAGGTGGCAAGAAATGCTTTGATATCTGATTGTGTGCTGCTGCAATCACGGCCCGACAAACTGATTTGGACTCATGCCAAGTCCGGCATCTTCACCACTGAAAAGGCTTACGACGTGTTATACGCCCAATCTCCGCATGTTCGATTTGCGTGTCATCGGTTGATATGGAGGCCTTTGGTTCCACTCAAAATTCAATGCTTTGCATGGCTTGCAGCATTGAAAAGTGTTCCGTGCCTCGAGTTTCTTGTCTCCCGTGGTGTTTTACCGCAGTCCACAAATCGCTTATGTCGCCTATGTGATGCGGCATTGGAGTCCAGCTCACATCTTTTGGTTTGCTGCACTTGGTCTCTGAAGGTTTGGCACAAAGTCTTATGCTGGTGGTCTGTTCATTGTCCATTCCCTCTTTCTTGTTTTGATCTGCTGCCCGGCTGGAGCTCATGTTTTTCCGGTTCAAAAGCAAGTAAGGCTGTTTGGGAGGCTTTGTGTTTGATCGTTTTGTGGCACCTATGGTTGGCTCGTAACGCTTTGTTCTTTCGCCATGAGTTCCCGAGTGTGTCAGACACTTTCTTCAAAATAAAAGGCATGTGCTTCTCTCTTGCATCGGGTTCGCGTTCGTCATCTTCATGCCCGCTTTCCGTCTCTCTTTGGAACTCGGATCCTGTAGGCTGTTTGGATGGTTAGTTCTTTTGTTTTAGCTAGCTTCTTACTCGGATTCCACTTGTACTTTTATTTTGACCGTCTTGGTCTCTTAATAAAAGGTACCGATGACTTATCAAAAAAAAAAACTTAATTACTATCGAGCAAGAGCCCGTTGTTTAAACGAGAGACCACAATATGCTATATGTAAATTCAATACACTGCCGTCTTTATAAATCAAGAAAAACCACCGAAAATTCTATTTGACCCTCAAAATGGTAAGCTTTGTCTACATAACTTGTTATCAGTAGTTTCTTCAAAGAAACTCCAAGAACTAAAAGAACAGGGTGGCGGCGAGCACTTCAACAATTTTCATGTAAATGCATGCACTTTACAATTAAATCCAAACTTCATAAACAACCTATCAACATCAAATATAATTATTAAGTATAAAATTAACAATTAAAAATGAACACTGTAAACTAATCTAATTTAAACCCTTTTGTTCAGTATCTGTACGGCACAGTGTTATTTATAAAAAATATGCAAAGCAAGAAGTAGACATGTTAACCAGTAATTAAGCAGCTACATTCAAACTAATGATAAGAAAACAAGTGTCCGGTTTTAATTAATTCTAAACTCAGATTGCACATAAATAATTTGCATCATTTTCAATACTATAAATTGCTTGTCAGTATATATCTTGCAGTTGCAGGTTTGAACTTGATCACCTATATCATATAATACCCATTTTCATTTTAATAATATGCAGGATTTATAAGTGCATATCTTAGTCACTTTCAAGCTAATTAGTTTACATATATCAATTTGCTTTACTTAATTAATTTTTAATATCATTTGCTATAGGAGAGTAAGAAAATTTATGAGAGGTCGTGTAGCACAAATGACTAATTTGGTATCAGTTTCAAAAATGAAGAAAAAAAAAAGACTAAAATTATGGTATCGAGGAGGGATGACAATTTTTGCGTGTGTGCCGTGTTGAAGGTTGTGTGTAGTACGACCCAACACGAGCATGATATATTTGATAATTGTGTTGCATGACTCGACGTGAACACGCACGAAACGATTATGAACACGAACACGACACATTTAACACGATGGTTAAATGTCCATTTGTTGATAAGAACGCGACCCAACACATTATGTATGATAAAATCAATGTATTTGACACAACACTATATAATACGTTTGACACGACACAAACTAACACTTGGACACATTATTAGGATTAATATACAATTACACACTTAATTGTGCGTGTTGGGCATTAATCGTGCATGCGTGTTTTGAAAACCCGACACGATCACTATTCGTTTTAGGTTTTTCAACATGAACATGATACGATTAAAAAAAAATATGATTTCAAAGCCTCAAATACATTGATTTCATGTTGTGTTCATATTGTGACGGCACGAATTGTCATCTAAGTGTATATATATGTATAAAGGAACTCAACACAACATAATTAATTACACGAATAGTCGAAGATATTATTGTAGACACAAACAAGCATTACCGACTTGAAAGTAATTGTATTACTAATATATACTTGCATTTAGAGTCTCAATACAAAGAACATGAGTGTGTGCATATAAAATACTAATAACTGATTAAAACCGACTATATAAATGTTACGGGTCAATTGTAGCTTGTAAATTTGGTTGAAAATTCAGGAAGAGCTTCGTAATATAGTCCAAGATAATTGGAGAGTGACTTTTTTTTTTCTTTTTGGGATAGAAAATGGATTCAAAACATCTGGAGAATCACATACATCTGTAATAAAATTTAATCATGACATAAAAATTATTTTAGAACATGATTTTATTAATGTTTTCTTCTAAATAAATTTTATTAAACATGATCATAATTTATTAAATTATAAATGTGTGACAACTTTATTTTGAGTTGGCTATAATATGATGATAAATATCTTATTGATTTACACCCTTAAATCACTCTATAAATAAACTAGTTTTTTAGGGTTGAGAGATATAACATTATTGATATAAATTATATTTGTTGGAGGTCTGGTCACATTGTTTGGTAGAGCCACCTAAAGAAAACAAAAACAATAATATGGCTACTTTGTCCTGCAAGGAAGAAAAAAATACAGTGTCATATATTATAAAACACTTCTCAATCTAATAATTTTGAAAACACAATTGTAAATAAATACAGAAAATATTAAAATAAGTTGAACCATATATATTTATATCTGTATTCAGTGAAAGTAATAATAATAAATTACAACAGAAAAAAAAATTAAAAAATAATAATAGTTGTTGTTGAAAAAAGGGTCCTCGGATCACACGAGACATAATATTTTTAAAATATAAATAATTTATAAAGCGATTTCCAATATTTATTTTTGCAAGGTGTCATATGCAAATTGAAAATGTCCTTTTGACTTGTGATGAGGCATGCACGTAGCCACGTAGGTACCTAATTTAATCAAAGATTCACTTAATTAATTTTCTTCATCAAAACCAGTGAGGTGATTAATAATATTCCTTTCAACAACCTCAGTTCGTGAATATAATAATATGATTTGTTCATGGATATTTATATAGAATAAATTGAAATTTAAAAACAGAACTTTTACCTATTTTTTATGAATCCGTTGACGAGTTTATATATATTATTGAAATTTATAATGGCTTTGTCAGCATCAATAATGAGTTATAAGGATTAGTTTAGATCATTTTGAGAGTTTAATTTTATGTGGTATATAATTGCAAAAGATGAAAGCATGTTCTATTTATTTTATGAATATAATTGATTTGACTATTTTGACTCGGTCAAATCTGAGGCTTGGATACGGTGTCGTACATG
>JAYMTF010006317.1:0-10401 GCA_036897485.1 Pelargonium nanum
TGTAATGCGTAAGTGATAAGGGTAATATGAGAAAAACAATAATATAATAACCAAAAAATAGAAACAGGACACTCATTTTGAGACAACAAATTTAGAAAAACAGGACATTCATTTTGGGACGGAGGGAGTAATATATATTCTGCTAAATAATTTCTCAAAACAGAAAATATGAAAGTTACTTTTAGACAAAAGAGTAACATTTCAAAAAATTACTTTGAACCTACTTTTATCCTTTAAATAGCAATGCAAAACAAGCCCTAAATATACAAAAATGGAATTATTTGGCTGTACCGAAACAACTTGAAATATGGTAATCATTTGAAAGGGACAACTATATAGAGACATAAAGGCAATGCCCTGCACATTTTTGACGACTTTTGTCACACTGTTTAGATAAATAAATAATTTGAAGATTTGAAAAAACTGATACTGAAGTTGGTATCTATATGGATGGGGACACATTGAATTTGGTTCTTATATGTTTTATCTATAATAGGAAATATGGTTTTCATTTCCATAAGGACATGGATAGGATCGTACTAAATGATTGGCTGTATGAATTTTGTCAAATATAAGAGAAATTATATAAGTGCATGTGTTTTGCAAAATTTGAAAATAAAAGTTACTATAACTTTCAACCTCAAGCCCATATTCAGATAAAAATATAATTCAACCCAATAGAATTTGGATCTGTAGGCCCAAAAGAAAGAGGACAATGCTAAAGTCCATACATATACACAACTTCAAGCCCATATTCAGATAAAAAGTTCAACCAAATAGAATTTGGACTTGTAGGCTCAAAAGAAAGAGGACAATGCTAAAGCCCATACAAATATATATATATACAACCTCAAGCCCATATTCAGATAAAAAATTCAACCCAATAGAATTTGGACCTGTAGGCCCAAAAGATAAAGGACAATGCTAAAGCCCATATATATTGGACAATTAACCTTCAAGTCAAGGTCACACATATGAGCCATATTCGTATTCGATACATATTCAATATTTGGACACTTCAACACTCTTCGAATATATACTAGACACTTGATTTTATGTGTTTTTCTATTATTTTCTTAAGCTGATACGTGTCTAACACCTTAGATCTTCTTTTTTTCTTCTAGAAATGAATTAAATGGGTATGTCTGACACTCGAATTTTTTGACGAGCACGACTGTACGCTACTTATACGCATTAATATAACAAATATAAATTATCATTTGTTATTGTTAACTAATCTTGACATTATGTCTACAATTTTATAATAATCACGTGTCTTTGCAACACTCCCTATCTATCTGTAAATCAATATTATAAGACCAAACGGTCAAATTTCATTATTCAATTGACACGTGATCGATGTCCACTTTACCCATCAACATCCTCGTTTTCCTGAAACGCTGTTTTCAATAAAAATGTCGGGTTCTGATAATGAAAAAAATATACTAAAAACAGCAATTGATGGTATATATGGGAAACAGCATCCAGTTGCGTCCGGAGGCCAAAGAGTACCAACAGACAAAATGTCAATACAAAACACAAACTGAGACGGCATTACCAATTCTTGATTCATCAACCAATTTGTATAACAAAACCTCTTCATTGCTCATAATCTGCACCACTCAAAATGGCTTCCACCATCCACTGCTTCTTGCTATCAATGCTATTGCTGTGTCCATCTTTGGCTCTTGGGACTCAACCCAGTGAGCTCTTGCAGTCAGCGAGGGAGCCAGAGTTCTTCGAGTGGATGAGAGGGCTCAGGAGGAAGATTCACCAGTATCCGGAGCTCGGATTTCAAGAGCATTGGACAAGTCAACTCATCAGGTCTGAGCTCGATTCGATGGGGATCGAGTACTTGTGGCCTGTTGCCAAAACTGGGGTTGTGGCTTCTATTGGATCCGGGCAAAAACCAGTGTTCTCTCTCAGAGCTGACATGGATGCCCTCCCTTTGCAGGTCTCCTCTTTTTCTCACTTTTGTCAATTTTGCGATAACTAGTATTTGCGTAGTCCAATCTGATAGTGTTGATCATCGGTACACATATATCCCTGCAAGAGAAATTAGAAAATAGATAAAACTCGGATAATGGTCAAACCAGAGGCCTTGAGTATAGAGTTCAATTTTCATTATCTAACTCAAGATCTACATTATCGCATAATAGGAATTAGTGGAGTGGGAGTACAAGAGCAAAATTGATGGCAAGATGCATGCATGTGGCCATGATTCTCATGTAGCAATGCTACTTGGAGCAGCTAAGTTACTTCAAAGCAAATCAGATGAATTGGAGGTAACTTTAAGGAACTGTCATAAATCAAGAACAAAACTACAATGCGTACTATTTGCATCCTTACATGTTGGTTGATCATGGTTTATCTATGAAGGGAACTGTGAAGCTTGTTTTTCAGCCAGGAGAAGAGGGTTATGCGGGTGCTTACCATATGTTACAAGATGATGCTCTTAACGACATCAATGCAATCTTTGCTTTACATGTTGTGCCAGACGTGCCCACTGGTGCCATTGCTTCGAGGCCTGGTCCAATGCTTGCTGGTGCTGGACTGTTCAAAGCGACTATTAATGGGAAAGGTGGACATGGAGCAGCGCCACACTTGAACAGGGATCCAATTATTGCTGCAACATCCGCTGTTCTTGCTCTACAACAAATTATAGCACGAGAGACAGATCCTCTAGATTCAGGGGTATATCTTTCTCTCTTTTTTCTGTTCCTGAAAAATAACTGCAACACATTAGCTAACTGAAATTCAAACTCAATGCAGAACCATTCGAATCTCATAAATCAAATGTACAAAGACAGCATTAGCTAACTGAAATTCAGATACGATCAATTCGTTTTAAATCATACAGGTGGTGTCAGTTGGTTATATAGAGGGAGGTAAAGCAGATAATGTGATTCCAGAGACAGTAAAATTCGGTGGAACTTTTAGGAGCCTGACCCCAGATGGTCTTTCCTTCATCCAGAAAAGAATCAAAGAGGTAAAAACACGCACTCTTTGTCCTTCATCAATGTCAATCACTACCATTCAATCGGTAGGTAACATATGTGCATAAACATGTTCAACATTCAGGTCATAGAGATGCAAGCAGCTGTGTATCGGTGTACTGCAGAAGTCGACTTTAAGGATGAAACACCACTTCCTTATCCAGTAATGGTTAACGATGACGCACTGTATAAGCATGTAAAGAAGGTTGGAGAAAACCTACTTGGTGAACACAATGTGCAGCTTTTCCCACGGATAATGGGAGCAGAGGATTTCAGCTTTTTCTCACAGAAGATTCCTGCTACAATTTTTGTGCTTGGGATAATGAATGAGACCCAGAAATCAGATGTACCATTGCACTCACCATACTTTGTGATCGATGAAGAGGCTCTTCCAATAGGAGCGGCTCTACATGCTGCTGTTGCAATCTCATACTTAGATAGCCATGTTGAGACCCTTTAGGCAGTTGCATCAGGTTTCCTTTCTGGAAAACAAAATTATTATCTAGAACATTGATGTATATATTTGAAAACTAAATAGCTAGAAGTGTGGTTTGAAGTGAAATGCAAACCATTGAAAACTATGCAGGATAAGACACAGACTGGAAGGATAATCTTTCTACAGAACCTGTATCACCTAAGAAGTTGTGGTTTTGCCTAAGTAATGTAATGCATTTCTGAGGTGCAATAATAAGTGGCTCTATTGCTTTCTCAGTATGACAGAAGCAGTAGCAACTAGCAAGTACTATAACAAGTAAGGACCTAAAATTCTTGCTTGAACTGGCTGTTAAGATAGTAAGTGTTTGGGTGTAGATATCAACTTTACTCTCTTAGAAAAGCAGTCTCCTCCTTTTTCCAGGTTGATCTTTTGACAGGGAAAAAAGAAGTCGACGAAACATACAATCTGTGTCAGTTTTAGCAGATTCAGATACATATAAAAAACTAGCTCAGTAACCCTAACCTGCAACTTGGCAAACTGCACCTCAGCAAATTAGAACACATTCACATAAATTATATTATTATATATTCATCCTCAGTGTAGTATGATGCTGGGAGGAGTAAATGCTGAGAATTGGGGCAGTAATGATAAAATACCATATTGAGTTAAAGCTGGAGAAATATCTTGGATGAGATTAAGGCAGCCAAAATCGAAATGTACCAATAGCAGTTAGAATCAACTGATCAAACTAATGTACCAAACTGACAGGACTTACATCAAGAGTCTCACATAAACAAAGACTCCTTGGCTGAATTCTGTATTTGGAATTTGATCTGTGAAGTCCAAAAGCTTCGTTAATGCAACAATCACACCGCTAATTTAAGGTGATGACCTGAATCTTCGTAAGCAAATGCCCCCTCGCGGCGTTAAATTGCTCAGTATTGACCACATGGACTGAAAGGGTATGCCCAGTAACTTTCAAGCTCAAAGTGATCTATCAAGTTTCAATGTTGACCCAACTGCAACCAGGTACCTTTTTTATCCCCTTCTCCACCATTTTATCCCTTACAGCAGAAACTTCCAACCACTGATCAGCTGCTGCATAGATGCTAGATAACAACACATAATTAGCAGAATTGGTCGGCTCAAGCTCGAGAAGTCGATCAGCAATTAACTTCCCCAACTCAACATCACAGTATAATTTACATGCCCCAAGGAGTGCACCCCATGCACCAGCATGAAGCTCTATAGGTATTGAATTCAGAAGATCGTAAGCTTGTCTTAGCCACCCTGATCGGCTAAGAAGATCAACCATGCACGCATAGTGATCGGGAGAAGGATCAATGCAGAAATCTTTCATTGATTTGAAATAGTGACAACCCTCCTCAACGAGCCCAGCACGGCTACAAGCTGCCAGGACGACAGTGAAGGCTACAGCATCTGGGGACAGCCCTTCGTTTAGCATCCTATTAAAGAGGCTTATAGCTTGTTTCCCATCCCCGTGGAGTGACATCCCTTGAATCATAGAGCAATATGCAACTAGATTTCGTCTAGGCATCTCCTCGAACAATGTCACTGCCTTCTCCATGTTTCCACACTTAGCATTCATGTCTATTCGAGCTGAAACGACATGAGCTAGACCAAGATCAATTGAGCTACGGGTCATATAAGAATCAATCCAGTTAGCTAATTCTAAACTACACATTTGAGAACAAGCTGACATCAAGCTCACCATTATAAACTTGTCAGGTTTGACATTCCTCAAGTTCATTTCATGGAAAACTCCCACTGCCTCACTGGGCTGACCATTCTGTACATACCCTGAAATCAATGCAGACCATGCAACAATATCCAAGTAAGGCGCTTGCTCAAACAAAAACCTCGCGGACGCCATGTCACCCATCTTTGCATATCCACCAATCATAGTAGTGAACGAAATCACATCCCTTTCAGGCATCTCGATGAACATTCTACTAGCATTTTCCAGATCACCCAATTTTACAAACCCATCAATCAAGGCATTCCAAGATGTCACATTTCTCTGCGGCATTTTGTCGAACAGCCTCTTTGCCTCCTCTAGATCCCCAACACTGACATACCCAACAACCATAGCTGTCCAAGAAACAACATTCCTCTCAGACATTTCGTCGAACACTTCCCGTGCACTCACAATTTCTCCACATTTCCCGTACAAATCAATCAAGCTCGACCCCACAAACACATCTCCATTAACCCCAAACTTCACCGCCGACCCATGAACCGCCCTCCCTTCATGAAGCCTACGCGCAACCGAACAAGCCTTAATCACTGACGGAAACGTGTACTTGTCAGGCACAACCTCCGCTCTCTTCATGCTAACAAAAACCGAAATTGCTTCATCAAAAAGCGACCTCTCGCAGTGCCCTTTGATGAGTGAGTTCCAGAGAGCGGCGCTGGGTTCGACGACACGACCCAACACGCTAGCAGAGTAAGATAGCGATAAGAGGGAATTGGAGAGACACATGAACTGGGTAATGACGAAATGGTCTTGCTCAAGGCCTCTGCGGACGATTTGGGCGTGGACTTGCTGGATTTGGTGAGCGATTTTGCAGGATCTGAGGAGTGCTGAGATCGAAGGAAGAGCCATCTAAAACAACACTTGCTGGCTCTTCTAGCTTGTAGCAGCTATAAATCAAAGACCATATGAAAGCAACAATGGGCTGGGCCCAGACGCCCATGGCCTTGAAATTGAATTGAAAAACCTAGAAGAGAGAGAGTGGCAAAAGAGAAGAAAGGGAAGGAGGATGGTGATGTGGTCGCCGCCGTTGACGCCGAAGCAGATTCGCTTAACTGCGTGCTGTGTAGCCGCCAGCATTTCCATGATCGGAATCGGAGCTCACCTCTCACTCAAGAACATTGAGCCTCAACGAGCTCGTATCCAAGCTCGTAACAAGTACCTCAAAGATTACATCTCAAGGCTGCGCGGCGATCCACCGGCAAAGTAACTGGTCTGGTCTGGGTTGGCGGCGATTGAGGTGGTCTCGCCGGAAAATATGTGAGTTAAAAAACAAAGGATCACAATTCAAAACTACATATTTATTCAGTTTCTGCTAGTTTTGCGTCATTGTTCTAAAGTATTTATGAATTCATTCAATACTTTGGGTTATTGTAAAATCATTTGATGTAAATATATGAATTTTGATCATTATTTTGGATTGATACCTGATTTATTTATAAACACATGACATTATATTTGGAAACATAATGACATTTCAATAACCTTATTAGTCAACTTAGGCAAAATTACAAAAATCCAAAGTAATGAATGAATTCAAAGTAAAATCATTTGATGTAAATATATTTGTGAACTGTGTTTCTCTTTGTGGGCTTTGTAATGTTGGGCTTCAATAATTTAACATAGAAAACATTGCAACTTGCCAAAAATAGGATATCTATAGAGAATATTGTTAGGAGGGAAAGAATATTCCTTTTTTATGTATTGGGCCTCTGTCAATTTACTGGATATGCTTAGTTTTCTAACTCGGGTTCTGGAATGGGCTTTGACGTAATAAAGGCCCATTAAATCAGATGAAAAGGGTTCTTCATAGTATACGGATAGGTCGCTTAAAAACATTCTAATATCTTGTGTATATCATCATTATTGTATTGTATTATGAGTGTATAGCGTAGTAGATATTATTATTATTTCGTCTACACTATGGGATTCTTGAGCGAGCTTGCAACTCGTGGTTTAAATTTGCAAGTCGTTTTATCACACTCAAACTAATTCTCATTCGAGGAAAAATCATAGTTAAAGCTCATCCCTCTTTTCAGGAGTATGTTGAGCGGAGATCGAACGCAAACGTTCTTCTCGCTCACGCATTCTGTGTAATTGCGCCAATACGTATGAGTGCATATTAGATATTTCAATATTAGTTAGGAAAGGAAATAGTAGGGAAAGCATAAAAGGAAGATTGGAAAAAATAAAAGTTAGGCGAGGAATGAGACAGGTCGGTCCATTTTATTGAAAAATGGCAAAAGAGTCGGTTTTGTCATTAAGTACTTCTCAAAGTGCACACTTTTGGACAAATCTCCATTCCATTTCAGTTGACTCCAAAACACTACTACCACCACCCAAGTACCCAACCCCGAACACACTCTCTCTCTCTCTCTCTCTCTCTCTCTCTCTCTCTTAATCAAACACATATAAATATATTTAATCTACTGTATCTTTGTATGTATCAATCAGATGTTCACTTTTGGCATGGTCTCCCCAGTTTTCAACACTACCATCTGTTTCTCCTCTACTTTTCCTCTTTCATTCATTCTTTTTATATATATTTATATCTTCTGGTATACATCCTTTCATATTACTTGAAAGTTGAAACAATCTTAATCACAATTTTAAACTTGAAAAGTATCTTATGATCATTAGTTTATTATTATAGTCACTACTTAGTACTTGCTTTTTTATTTTTGTTCTAGTAGCATTTCCTTTGGCTTCCTAGATCGATGACTACTATAGATTAAAATGTGTTAAGTATTTAAATTTCAACTCTATTGCGGGAGTAGCCAAAAAGTGTGTGGCTAGAAATAAAGTAAATGAATATAGACAGGCGTTTACACCCATAAACTTACTAAGACGAGTATGAGTATTAACTGATGATAAAACTTAATCTTATTAGTATTATTATGAGCCGCAAAACTTTTTGTTTAGACTAAGTCGAGCCAATGCGATAGCGACATTGCGTTAAATTTTACTCATACTCACAAACTATATTTGTGAGAACAAAGCGACCCGTCCGAATCTAATATAGACTTGCATGCAACATACATGCATGTAAGTACATGCAACAATCTTTTGCGTTCTTATATATATATTTTGAGAGGGCATAGTCCACAAACCTACGTAAAATGTAGTACCGAATTGGAGATGCCCCGTACAACATAACTCCATGTGTTGCTTGAACAACAAGTGTAAGTAACAGCTAACTAGTTTCCATCTTCTTCAAGTTGTAGTTGTACGAACAAACCAGGGGTAATTCCAGAACTCAATCAGCTAGCCGAGGCTGAGCTACCTGCTTCTGGGTCCGTAACATGCATGCATGGTCCCACACCAAAACAGCATCAAAGTCCACGTGTCGCGAACCCAATTGGACAGACCAGTCCATATTTATTTGGTGAGCAGGATAAGGAAGCAAGCCTACACGCACCACAGTGCGAGTCAGTGACTGAGTAATGAACAGAACAATAAATAGTGCACCGTAGTGGGCTTCACCGATCTCGTGGGCCCACCTGCGCTTTAATATAAAGCAAATTTTATTGATCTTGTGGGGCCCATACTGGGAGAGCCCACGCACGCCCTCTGATTGATGGACAAAACTGATTTTTACGAATGGATAGCTAGCTGGACTCTGCTGACGTGGCGTCTCCTCTATGGTTTTGGTTTTGGCTTCACTGCCTGTTTATTCATTTCTGACCACCGATGAGATGGTTTGATTTTGATGGCCATGCCTCGGGAATTTGTCTATTTATTTCTATTTTATTATTTCTATTTGCGAATTTTTTATTTAAAATTATAAATTCAAATAATTAATTAGAGCTTACAGTTTTAAGCGTCATTCATGATACAACATAATTTAAATAAACTTGAGTTTAATAATACTTGGGCCGTGTTGACTAATTCAATCTAATTAATAATTGAATCGTGCTCGTGACAAATTCGTTTTACATAAATTTTAAAACATTTTCGTGTGAAAAATACTCGTGTGATTATTATTTTTAATGAAAAATTCTCCTTAACTAATTCAAATTGGAAGATTACAATGGCTAAATAAAGTCGGAGGCTTGGAGAGCAATTCACCCAACAACTTCGGACTAGAAGACCAACGACCTAGCTAAAACATGGGGCCGCGGTTCGCAAACCAACCAATACAAAAGAACACAATACCATCTAAACCAAAAGCACAATGAACAATATAGTCCTGTGAATTTAAATATGTTCAATATATTAGATCGTGTCGGATCAGTATTATATTTACCATATTAGCTCGCTCAATAACATAATAAATAGATTAGATTAAGAATTGATTTGTTTAATAAAATAGTTAAAAAGCCCTGATTGGAGTATTTTTTACAAATCAAAATTGTTAGTCTTATACGTTGTCGTTTCAGTCTTCTTATCCAATGTCAAGGTTAAGGTCGTTCCAAGTCAAGGTTTTTAGTTCAAGTCTTAGGTCCGAGTTAAAGTCCAGAGTCCGAGTCCAAGTTAGGGTTCGGGTCTGTCCAGATCAGGTCATTCCAAATCTTGGTCAATCCTGCGCAAGGTAGCGCACCGTTAAGCTGAGTCCCGGGAGTGAGCCCAGGAAACAGCCTTCGGCGTGAGAGTAAGAATCTCACACACAAACAGTTTTAAGAAACTTAAAGGCTGAATTGTAGCTTCGTAGTTCGTTCAAAAAGTGAAGAACGTACGAAGAACGCTCGAATAACGTGAAGAACACTTTTAAGAGAGTTTTCAGTTTTGTATAGCGAGTGCTCAGATGTAAAATTTTCTTACCTTTTCACGTGAGGCCTCGGGGCCCTATTTATAGCTTCGAGTGATTTTTGAGCGCCCGGCATCGGACGACGATTCGTGGGAGCTTGGTCTCAGTCCTGGTCTCTACCATGTTTTTCTAGCGATCCAACAGGGCTAGAGTCATGACTTGATGTTGTATGTCTCGTCCTGAGGCGAGTCGACGACGTTCAGTGACGAATGAGGTTCGTGGTCATTCCCGCTCACGGGCTTGACAGAGTGATGTAATCTTTACGGAGTGTAGCTGCAAGGATGGTTGCTCCATGGCCCGTGCGCGCACGCACGGACGTAGAGCATGGTCATGGAGCTAGGCGTGAAGCATGGTGTCGCGCGCGTGGATCCGCGAATGCGCATGTGACGTTTTTGGGTCATTCCGAACTTCTTCTCGGGTTTCTCGGACTTTTCTCGGTCCAACTTTG
>JAYMTF010006318.1:0-10400 GCA_036897485.1 Pelargonium nanum
CAGTCCAAAAAGGGTGACGTGGCATAGATAACGTGGCAAAATTGGTGGTGTGGCATGGGGTAACCTGCTACAGCAGGTCATTGGGTTAAATGTACTAAAATAATCAAGTTCGGGGTTCGAAACATCTAAAGTGTGAATGTAGGGGCCAACTCAAAAAAAAATTGCCAGTTCAAGGGGTCTGGAAGTATTTAACCCTAATTAGAATTTAGTTCCCCTTTTTTGGCTCCACCTTATATCCATACCCCTTTTTCTCCGTGTTCTACTACTCCTTGTCCAATTAAAGCTAGTCAAGATGCCTAATGGTTTTAACTAATTCTTTAGTCATAGTATTATAAAAGAGGGTCTTAGTTTTTCCGGGGATAATAGCAACGGTAAAACGTTCTCTACGAAAGGAGGAGCTCAATTCAATGTTATAAAGACACTAAAAAGTTTACCTCGTTTTCATTTCGAGGAATAAAAGTCTTTCTCATAGTAAATATAGAAAAAAATAGCATTATCTAATATGTCATACACAGTTAGTAGATAGAGGAATAACCTGATACTATATAGAAACATAATCAAATCTCACCTAAAATTCTTGGAGAAAGTAAAGCTTATAAAGTCTAGACAGAAAAGCAGGGGAAGTCAATAGAATATAGGAGATACTGCTTTTAAATATCAATAAAGACCTTCTCAATCCAATTAGGTGGAACAACTTAGACTGGATTTCTGGCACCCTCGCTCATTATGGATCGACTTCGGGTTTTCGATCCATTCTGATGCATGGTCCTATCCAGCTCGCTCTTTTTGCCTTCTCTTAAGCACTGACTTTGAGTTTTGTTCATGATGTTCTTGGTGTCATCTTGGTCGATGGTAGTCCGCTTCATCTTGCATCAAGATGACGTAGTCTCTGGGTGGCCTTATTTTTACCGATCTTCTCGACATGTTCTATTCCCGTTAGTTTCACCAAATGTTACTTCATGAGCAACCCTCAATCTTCTCCTTGGGCCCTTGGTTTCACTATTCTTTATCTATTTCTCTTATTCTGCCTTCTTAACTTTCTCTGAGTTCTCTCTTAGTTTAGTATCATCAACTCGTCCCCTCACTCTTTTCCTTTCTCTTCTTTTTATATAGAATATGAGGAACATTAGACTAGGGTTGGAGGTCTTTCTCTATGTTCTGTGGCCTTTTGGGCCTCTTTTGGTGAGGTGTGTGCTCCTAGGCCTTGTCCTGGATCTGGTGACTTTGCTAGGTCTATTCAGTGAGGTTGCTTTAAATTTGTATCTTCCGTTAGAATAATAAAGAAAAGAAAATTTTGATTTAAAAGAATTACTAGAAGGAAAACGCGCAAGTCTATTAATAAATATATAAACATTTTCTTAGTGTAAGTAAATTCTAAGTGTTGCGGTACTCTTGTAGCAGCAGAAGATTCTAAAGATGAACGTGGCTCTAAGATAAAGTATAAATTGAGAGAGCCCTTCACCGATGCAGATAAGTTCTTATTATTTCTACACCCGATGTGTCTAACATCTTTAGTAATTGTTTTGTACCACTACTTTCTTCTATAAAGAGATGACACGTAGGATAAAATAAAAACTTAAAAACGAAGTATGTTTGGTAAACTATGCGACTTTAAGAAAAAACACATGCAAAAGTTCTTGAAGTAGTTAATTTAGGTTGGAGGTAAGGAGTTGCTGCAGCTCAAAATGATCTCCTGTAAAAACTTAGGTCGACCTATAGGTAATAAAAAATTGCTGATTGATATGTGAAGAATTACAGGGGCCAATCTTAATTTATCTCAAGCTGGTCTTTTGTTTTTTTGTATGTTGTTGATTTTTTTAACGGAAAAATCGAATATTATGAAATAGCCAAATCGGCAGCTAACAAATAAATAAAAACACCAGGAGGCTGTAAACCAATGTTTTAAAAACTGACCTAGAGCTAGGTTGACCCGGTCAAGTCACCAGGTCGACCGGGCTGACAGGGTCAACCAGCCGGGTCACAATTTTTATTTATTTATAATATTTAGTTAAATATAATACCAAAATAGTATCCAACCTAACCACATAACTTATTTTGGAGAATCCAAAATCAAAACTCCACATATATATGGTGAAACAGATCTATGTACCGCTGCTTATGGCTTGAGAAGATCCATGTTATTGCCGCCGGCCGAAACACTGTCTTTAGTTAGCCATATTTCATCTTCCTTAACAACTAGGAGTATTTACCATCTTCATCATCAATCATCTTGTTCAACAAGCCAAGAAATGAAGAAGGAAAGAAACTTTAAAAAAAAAAGAAACTCACACAACACACTGAGGTTACAGAGCCGCGAAGTGAAGAAGAAGAGGTTTTTAGGTTTTCTTTTTCATATATTTTCTTTTTTTATCTTTTTCTTTTGCATGGGCCATTCTTTTATTTCTATATGGGCTCTTTTTCTTCTTAAAATATATGCCCAACTAAGCTTGGGGTAGACTTGATGAGCCCAAACGGCCAAATCAATTCATGAAACCGGTTGAAACACTCTAACCCGGCACCGGTTTTGGCCGGTCCACCGAGCTTGACCTGCTTTTCGGGTCTGCATACAACCGGACCGGTGAACCTGTCTGCCTTACAACCGGCGCGTTAACCTTGTCGGAACCGGTTTCACCCTGCCGGTCCGATCCGTTTTTTAAAACATTGCTGTAAACCAATCCAACTTGTCTGACAAAGAAACCGCAGACCTACCAAGGACATGAGCCAAACGATTTGCAAACCTACGATAAAATACAAACTCTACTCCTTCTAACTGAGCCGAAATGACTCGAATATCCTAAATAATAAGACCGAATGCACTGAAAACCTCTCGTCCTGTCTGCAGAGCATCAATAATTGTAAGAGAATCTGACTCAACTAAAAATTGACACCACCCACAAATCATAATCTACTCCAATGCAACTCTGATTGTAAGAGCCTCAACCTCGTGAACTTCTTCGCATCCTTGTAAACAACACCAGACACCACCCCATACCTTGTCTGATAACTCTCGAACAATCCATCCGCCCCTATTTTATTCTTTGATTCGACTAAAGCTCTATCTACATTAAGTTTAAGATGTCCTCGCGGTTGCCAAATCCAACCGGCCAGCTGGAGAGTCATATCTCGACTAAGAGGCTGACCCGTAGGCTGGTCTTCTCCATCATGAACAGATGAGCTAGACGAAGCACTATCAAGCGAGACTGACCCCGCAACCTCTTCTTCAACCTCACAATATGAACTCTGGCTGATAACCAATCCTCATGAATCGAACAGACCGAGTTGAACCTCAACTTCGACCCCAAAAAAGTTCAACACACTAATAGTTTCTGCTAAACCACAAGCACCATGCGAAAAAACTGACTAGAGACAACAACTTTGGATTCTTGCGACGTTGGCAAAGAGAAAACCAATCTAGCACAAAAACAGCAGCCCGAGCTAGACCCTCAATGCCAATCATCTTCCAACAGTTAAGGGCGAAGGACAACGAAGGAGAAAATTATTGACAAACTCATCCTCCAATAAACATCTCGGACACTTTGTATCGACTTGAGTACGACGATTAACTAAATTAACAAGTACTGAGAGAACACCATGGAATATTGTCCAAAGGAAATGTTTAATTTTGGAATGTGTTTGAATTTTTCATAATGGTTTTCAAACCCTATGCAACTGAGCTGTAGCAGGACATGACTACAACAAGTTATAACCATTTTTGACTGTATAATTTCCTGATAATTCATGCTTCCACGCTCATTGGTACGACAAAGGATGTCTGCTGCATGATATTTTAAGGATAACAGTGCACTCTTCAGCAGGGAACAAAGTTTTCAGAAGATCAGAGTTTCATTTTCCAGTCCCAAGCCACAGATCTCACACTCGAGCGTTTTCCCACCCGCTAAACGGACACGATTGAATAAAGAAATTTGTGAGCTCCGACACCCAAGTATCCAATTGATTTATTAGCCTAAATAAAAAGGATCAATAATATACTATTGATTTATTTTAATATTCATTTTTGTCTTCCTTTTACCTTTTGATTTCCAAACATATTTTTATTTTTATATCAAACTTATTTTTCATACAATTCATTCCAGTTACTTCCGGCTCCTTTAAATTTCAAGTAGAATTACCAAACAATCGATAACAATTATGACCCAAAGCTAATGAGTACCCGACACTACTTTTACCTTATTTTAACCCAACCCAAAGTAGGTCAGGTCAGATAAACTTACAAAATAATGTATTTTATATCTAAAACTCGAAACACGACACTAAATTTGAAAGCTCTAGACTATTGACTTGTGAATTTCAATTACCAAACAAACCCGAGCCCACCTGATAATAGAGCCTACCGCGGGGACCGAAGCCGGTTTCAGAGCGCCACGTCAGCTGTTCTTCCTTTTCGTCACGCCACGAGCAAGTGCAAGACCAACAAAACAAAACCCATCATCTCCTTCGTTTCCTTCCACGCCATTTCACATCGCTCTGAGATCTAGGGCACACAATCTTCTCCATTTCCAGGCATTAACCATGAATATCTTCAGATTCGCCGGCGACATGACGCACCTCATCAGTATTCTCGTGCTGCTCCTCAAAATCTACGCCACCAAATCATGCTCAGGTACCGTCTACATCTTTCTCTCTTCGATCTCTCCTCCTCCTACACCTGTTTGCCTCCCGAGAAACCACCGGAAAACAAAGCAACATTACTACGTACGCGTTTTGATGAAAAATTTATGTAAAAAATTGAGTACCAAATTTTGATTCCGAACTAGGAAATTGAAAATCTAGAGTGAATTTTCTTGACGAATCTATGTTTTCTTTGATTTTCTGGACAAACGGAGAGGGAATTGATTCGGTCTGGCATTTACTTCTGTTTGAATTAGGGATTTCGCTCAAAACTCAGGAGCTCTATGCTCTGGTATTTTTGAGCCGGTACTTGGATCTCTTCACCAGCTTCTTCTCTCTCTACAATTCTGTGATGAAGGTGGTTTTCATCGCGAGCACTCTGGCGATCGTGTGGTGCATGCGGATGCATCGCGTGGTGAAGCGCTCGTATGACAAGGAACTCGACACATTTCGCCATTTGTTTCTCATCGGTGCTTGCTTTATACTGGCTCTTTTTGTCAATGAGAAATTCACATTCCTAGAGGTGATCTCTAAACTTAATCTGTTCTGTATTAGCATGTTCCATAGCTAGTGAGCTTATTTTATAGTTTTGAATTACTAAATTTGTTTAGTTGTGCATTGATACTGTAATTTGATATGCTTTTGCTCTCCACTGTTCTGCGAATAAATGTTAAGAAATTAGAAATATTAGGATGCTAATTTTAAGTGCACTCTTTTCCTTCCAATCATATTTCGGGAGGTCCTATAAGAGCCCTCAAATTGCACATAATGATCAGTTCTGTAGATTTATTATATGTGTTCATATGTAATAATTGTTAACTGGTTGTGTATATGTAATTGATGATGCTGCCTGCTTCATTATATTTCTTGTTGAGACTTGTTTGACAATTCTTTACCATTATGTTAGGCACTTCTATCTTCTTTTTCCCCAAAGAAATGCCATTAAATGAAGTTTCCTGTCTGCAATATTTGTTAAGACGTTGAATTGCTGATAAAAAATATTAGTTGAGACGTTTTGAATTGGATGCATGAGATAGGATTTTCAATGTTTATCTGAAAATCTAAATACCTCAATAACTGGGCTCCATTTGGCTGTATCCAGTTTATAAACATTCTTGTACTGAAGTGGACTAAGCCTTTTCTAACAAATAATGTCCTACAAGGATGAGGTGATTAAAGGATGAAAGAAATGTCTTTAGGTTGGTTTTGGAAGAAGGGATATAGGAAAAGGATATGAGATCATAAGCAGAAGGTTTTTGAAGGAGAGTTTCATAATATATAAATATGTAGAAGCAAGGAAACTAATGAGAAAAGAGAACGCTTTCATTCAATTCAAAAAGGTTGGATTCGGATTAACTACCTTATGATCATTTCAACTGCATATATTTTAACAAGTTTATAAATCATTTAAGGATCCCCCAAAAGAAAATTTGTGACTTCATCAACATGATAGGATTCCAAAAACTACGAAGTCATTTTCCAAACCATGTTGGAGTTGTCTACATGAACCCTTTAGCTAAAATCCATGGGATCCTCTGCTCACATTCCCTTTCTCCTCCTCCTCTCCAACCTATCAAATGTTATCTCATCCATTAGGCCAAGCGATCAGAATTGTACTAAAAACACAAATCAGAATTCATTTTCAAATGTCTGAATCCAGATGAGAGCACAACTGATAGCATTAGAAGATAATATCAACTTGCCAATTTATTCAAATTTGAGAACATTTTCAAACATCTCTGTCAACAATGTAAACCACTGGGTAAGAGAGCATTCAAAATAGGCTTTTTGGATAGGTTAAGATATCCAATTACTATTATGTCAATGCTTGTTTTCTGATCTGATTTGCAGTAGTAAAACAGTTGTGATCTATCACTCTATTGTTAATCTTGGTTTTACTACTGGAATACTTGATTAAACAGTTGGTAATTGGTTTCAATGTTTTAGTCTGTTTACTTGTCTGCTCTTGTAGTAGTGTGATGCAATTTTAAACCATGTTGCATTATGATCTGCTGCTAATTTTGCATTGTATAGATCTTCTGGGCATTTTCAATATACTTGGAAGCAGTTGCAATTCTTCCTCAGTTAGTTATGCTACAGCGAAGTGGAAATGTGGACAATTTAACAGGGCAATATGTTTTCTTCCTTGGGTATGTGTATCATTTCATCTAGAATTACTGTTGGCAGGTGTCACTTTCCAGCTTAATCACCCTATATCTATGGTGGTCAACCTGGTCTGGGTTAACTTTAGTTTCTGACCTCAGTACCTCACATTGTTGCCTACAGATTTTAACTCCTTTTATTTATGTTATGGTTGAACTCATACTCCCTGAAGGAAGAGACATATTTATGGGTTATTTCCACGCACATGCATGTAGATTATGCATAAGCATATGATAAATGGATATATGTGAAGGTCTAGAAGTGATAGTTAAGTGGGAACAAGTAACATTCTTTGTGACTATACATGGAAGACCAGTGACTATCCATTCCGCAGTCATTTGGAACATGTAAAAGGCTTGAAAATGGATCACTGTGCAAAATTAACAAATATTTAACTAGCAAGGATTGATATGGAAATTCGGAATTCAAGCAATGTGTTATAACTCATTCTAGGTGTTAGAGTTGAAACATTAATTTGGAATCCAGGTGGTTTATAAGAGGCAGTGCTAAACAGGAAATTCTTAATTGAAGCATTAAATTTGTGTTCATTACATGTTGGCTACAAAAACGTATTTATTCTGTCCTTCGGTCTAGAGGGTATCGAAATCTGAAACATATCTGGAGAATGCTCATGTTGAAATTTTTATCCATCCAAAGTTTCAAATACGTGTAATAACATAGAAACATAGGTGAACTCTGTTCCAGTTATCAAGAATTAATTCTTTTGATATACTGTAGAATGATCAGATGGTATATTTAGGTGCTTGTGCTACATTTGTGAAAGCAAAAATCCTGAACCTCTTAAGATTCCTTGTTTATTAGATCTATATTTATTCCAATTTGTAATATGTTCGTTAATAGCTTCCCTTTCCTTTTTGTTTTCGAGTGAATAAATATAATTTTGTGCTGTGTGCATGCTTCTATAAATTGAACCTATTTTTGTGTATTTGAAAACCATATTATCAATCTGCAGGGCATACCGTGCTTTGTACATTCTGAACTGGATCTACCGATATTTCACGGAGCAGCATTTTAGTCGGTGGATAGGTAATTTATGTAAAGAATTGGTGAAAAGAGTGAATATTGCTGTATGTATGTTTTGACTGCTTTTTTCTGGTTTCAGCTTGCGTATCTGGTATTGTCCAAACAGCCCTTTATGCAGACTTCTTTTACTACTACTTCATTAGGTATGGAGATATTGCATGTATTCAATGACGATTTACCTCTCAATGTTCATTTAAATAACTAAGCAGTGGTTATGTTGATTCTTTTGCAGCTGGAAAAATAACGCGAAGCTTCAATTGCCAGCTTGAGCCAGTATAGAGGTGGCATTATGAAGCTGTAGAGATGTTTTGCTGAATGATTTTTATGTGTTTATGCATGGTTATTGGTAAAACTATCTACAGAGTGGCACATGTTTCGGGCGTAAATACATAGTTAACATTTTTGAATTAGATGGCATCACCGTCTTCTGTGTTAGCCAGAGGTTTAGCAGTTTAGGGAGATACCCTGCTTACAATCAAACATTAGATTAGGTTGAGCGAGCACTCACTCGGGTTGGTACGAGTAGTTTATAGCTTCCGAAGTTCTATCATGCTTCCCATTTATACTTGTAAAGATGCAATCGGGAAAGAAATGAAAAATTGGCTCAGTTGCATTCATTGATGCCTTTTAGCCAAGTGATGTCAAGTGCTAATATTTTTTATGTACTCGGGGCCAAAATAATCACTTCTAAGAGTACCTTGTATTAGCACTTGCATCATTCCATATTTTACCATATTGGCTCCATTGTATGCTTCTGCTGGCCATTTTGCATTGTCTTTGTTTGATCACTTGTTAGAGCTTGTTTAGCAACTCCATCGATGTCTCTGGCCGCATTAAATTTTAGTATTATCTTTTTCCAAAAGCTACTTACGTTTTGGTACAAGTAGCCTCTGCAATGGGCTGTTTTGATATTCAGTCTTGATTCGAGTTTTTGAACTGATGGTTGACCTATAATGTGCATATTATGACATGATTGATTTGATTAAGACTTATGAATTGATCCCTAATAAACATGAGTTGTTCATCCATTTCTCTTTTAACATAATTTGTACTACTTATGGATTGTCCTCTATGTCAGAGTTGACCCTCGATGTCGTTTGTAGCCTTAGGTTATCGTTCGGTTATCGGCTTTTACATGAGTGTAGAAGGGATCTGACAAAATCATTGAGAAGGTTTATTTCGCTACATTTGGGTAAAATTAGTCCTAAGGGAGACTTTTCTTTTCCTAGACTATTCTTTTCTTCTAAACATAGTTCTCAATATGTGACATTAAAGTGGTAGGAAAGTTCCTATACTCTTTGGTTAGAGTTTTGAAATAAGTGGCTCTCTCGTTAGGTCAATGAATTCCTGTCAACAACGAGTTCTAATCATGTTAACAAACACTTATGGTTGGATTTTTATCTATTGTGAAAAATCTTAGACGGGAACGAAGAGAATGATGACGAAGGCGATGATGGACAATTTGGTCATCTTAACCATCACTTGAAAAGGCTGGCTAGAGGCCCTATTTTGTGTCGGAAAAGTGACAGGAGGCTGGGGATATTTCGAATAGGGTGATAAGTGGTGGGGTGTCAGCAGTTGAGCAAAGGACTCGCTCTCCACCTTCTCAGGGCCGCCTTAGGCTTAATATAAATGGGTCCCTTGTTATTTTAGGATGACTCAAGGCTAGGGCTGGGCAGTAATTGGGGTGGACCGAAAAAATGGACCGAACCGGACCGGTCGGTCCAGACCGGACCCGGACCGAATCACATTCGGTCCGGTCTTCGGTCCTCACATGCAGTCAATGATCGGTCCGGTCCGGTCCGGTCCAAAATGCTTCAAAAACTCCATGGACCGATTGGACCGATTTTATCTTAAAATAATATTATATATAGAGATTTATATCTCTTTAAGTTCAGATCCAACTATTCAACGATGAAAAAATTGATTTACATTTGACTCTCCATTGACAGCAAACGTGAAACTTCACAGACGACAGCGAACCTTCTGATTTCCGATCCCGACTCCGGCGTTCGACCCTCCATTGACGGCGGCAAACCTTCTGAGTTCCGATCTCGACTCCGGTGTTCGACCCTCCGTTGACGACGGCGAATTCTGAGTTCCGAATGGCTCATGCATGTGTCTGTGTTTGTAAACCCATGATTTGACGACCTCCATTGATGACCCTCCTATGGTTATTGGTTAGTGTTGTCTCTATGGTTATTTGCTAGTTTGGTTTGGAAATCTTCACAATTGTGATTCAGAAATTATTGTGGTTGTTTGGTTTGAAAAGCTTCTCAAAATTGTTTCTGGAATTTTGTCTTATTCAAAGTCTATTTTGTAATTTGTTTTGTGATTTGAAACACTCTACTACTAAAATAATTAATTTGTGTTGTTAGTTGGTATTTTCCTTTCCCCAGATCTAATTTAGAGCTCAAGCTTCAAAGTGCAAGTTCATCTCATTTATTTTTCCTTTTTTCTTTAGAAGCAAAATTTCGGTCCCAATTGGTCTGTCCGGTCCGGTCCTGTATGTTTTGGGGTCGGTCCGGTCCATGGACCGAGCTCAATCGGTCCGGTCTCCGGTC
>JAYMTF010006319.1:0-10400 GCA_036897485.1 Pelargonium nanum
TAATTAAAATAAATTTGTTATATTTTAAATGAAATTGACACATGACGTATAAATAGAGCGTCAATTGAACCGATTAAATATTTGTTATATGTATTTAAATTGTTTTTTCCCAAAACAATTCAACCGACACTCAATTTTGAAAAGCGTTCCAAACAATATACTATTTGAACTGATTATCGACTAATTTCTATGTCAACCATTCGAACCAACCGAGTTGAATCAGATTTCAGTTTTGAGTTGATCAATTTAATATAAAAGCTTATTTATAGTAGCAGTTTTATTATAAAAAAAATTTCTTTTCGACGTGAGACATACATATTTCTAGTTATTGAGTTATAAAATAATTAATATTTAACAACAAATTATATAGATTAGTATTAAAATTTAATCATTTATCATCAAATTGATTTTTTTTTTGACGAGATCATCAAATTGAATTTGAAATGAATAAACAATATATTTAACTGAAGATAACTACTATGTTTTAAATAATTTAAATTATATTGACACATGTCGCATATATAAAATGCCACTTGTCACATATATAGATTGTGCATTTTTTATATAATATATATATTAGATTAGATTAGATCAGTGAAACAAATATGTAAATCTTTTTACATGGTGTATTTGTTTTGGTCTTAATTTGTTTTAAACTTCTCTTTTTAATTTCGTGTAGATAAGTCTCAAATCTAGAGGCACATCTTTAGGATTTAAAATTTTCAATCAAAGATCAAGATTTATAGGATTGAGCTTGATTTTATATTTCAATACAAATTCGATGGGCTTGGATGAGAAGAAAGTTGTCTTGGATAATGTTTGATTGGTGGACAATGGAGATCCCCGGAAAAGGGTCGTTGGAGACGAGTGGGTTCGAGAGAATGTTGTATGATTACAATTACCAGACAATTTAGAGATCTCACAATGTTAAGGGCACTCATAATCGATTAATCGTGTTTAATATTTTAATACTAATTAATTTACTTTAAAAACATTAAAAATGCACAAAAATTAGTGAATAAATAATAAAATAGTACAAAACTCAAATTGAATGCCGCCGATATGTGCATGAGTTGCACAAAATAGACTAATACTATATACATTTATTTATTATTTTGGAAAAGGATCTAACAGAAGCCACTTGATGGTTTAATTTAAGAAAAGGTTAAGTGTCCCTAATAGTTGGTATTACATGCTATCCTATTAACATAAACAAAATTCTCAGATACAAGCTACTTCCAACAAAACCTCTCTGGGGAAAAAGAATCCACATCACCATGAACAAGCATTTCGAGTCTTGAACACAATGCATCTTAAGTCTCTTCAACAAAGTTGCTTCCCGTCCGGAGCAATGCTTTTATATATATATATATATATATATAATGGAATGAATTTATCCAACTTCCAAGTGTTACCTGTATCAGATCCGAGGAGGTATGGAAGATTAAGCACGACACTCGGCATTAGTAAATACAATCTCAATACAGTCCTAGGCTCCTAGCAGATTCAGGTCTTTTGACCAGCAACAACTTACTATCACACTATATATTTGCAAGAGTCTGGCCGAAAACATAAAAACAAATGAACATGTTTAGAACACTCGTCAACTGGAATCACACATTATAATATGAACAAAATGCCACTCCTATCTATTTGGGTCAACAGCACCAATCCCTTTTCACTTCAGAATTTTTGCACGTACAGTTTTAACTATGATAGGCCGGCAATACAAAGATTTCACTTCAGACATGATACGGATGTCCTTACTCCGTTGGTCAAGAAAAGATAAACTATTGTAATTAGTTAGAAAATTTGGAAAGGGCAAGCAAAGGCCACTGAGTCACCCGACCAATTAAGCTACTTTTCTATACAAAATATTTCAGCAATCTCTCTCACTCTTACCAGGTTAAAGTACATTACCTGTTACTTTATACGTGATTTTATTCGGAGTGGCTGTCATTCACAGAATTTTGCTGCCGTCTCATTCTCAATTCCTTTCGAGGACTTCTGTACCACATGTAAGTGAACCACAGAGTTCTCCACAATGCGCCATTCGCAACGTGCGGAATGAATATACGCCCCCAGTATGGATAATAAGGACCCGGCAATTTGAGCAGTGTGAAAAATAGAGCGATGGCAATCAGATGCCAGGGAACTACTGCATCCTCCTGCCAATAAAACCAGATGGTAAGTTCCCTTCATGTTCTTCGTATAAGTATAGACTAAAATAAACTCGACAAAATTTGGGTCACCACTCTAGAGCTCTATCATTGCATCAAGGACATGCTACAGATGGTGACATGAATAAATTCCAAATTGAATACTAGGAAATCACAGGTCAATTAGAGTAAGCCAATTGCAGGCCATTTTATCGGTCCAGTTTTCAGGGGTTCATGAACCATCAGATGATAATTCCCATGAAATGTACCCATATGATTCTATGAAGAAAGATCATTCTCGTGGTTTACACACAGCAAATGACTTAGAACTCCTAAAAGAATCAATTCCTGTTAAAAAGTTGTACCTTGAGGAGTGGAGATAGTTCCAAGGCTGTTTCTTTCAAGACCCCAGCAACAGCCATGCCAATGAGTAGCGGATAGGGAGTGAGAAACAGCTTCCTTTCATGTGCACAGTAGGACAGCTCGCTAAGAGAGGTAATTGCCAATAAAGGTACAGACAAGAATTTGACAACTGTCAGGATGAGATCAAGAATGAGTTGAATGAAGCTACTCAGTGCATTGCTCCAAGGGAAGCTTTTGACTGGCTGAGGAGCGCTGTCCCACACCTTTTTTGCCTTGTCAGTCAGATAGTTTATGTCTATCTTCTCAGGGTCGCCTGATTGTCCAGCAGCTTTACTTACCACACAAGAGATATTGGGCCGAGTGTTCTTAAATACTCCATTTGATTTAACAAACAAAGGGAAATTGTGCATTTTGATAAACTGTGATGAACCCTGCTACAGCAACATTAGTTTATTTAACTCCAATATGAGGAAAGTCAAATGAAATAGATAATAAGGGGGTTATGAATTTTGATTCTTCATCAAACAAAAGGCATGTATCACCTTTCAAACTATGATGTGACAACTTAAACTTCTACAAATAATCAAACACTATTGGCTAAGCGCTTGTTTGGTAACACTACATCCTCTTTTAAGGAGGTGCCACGTAGGATAAAGTAGCAACTTAAAAAGGAAGTATGTTTGGTACAATATGTGACTTTAAGGAGAACCTCCTGTAAGACTTCTTAAAATATCTAATTTCTGCAAGAGGTGGGGAGCTCCTGCAGCGCAAAAGAAGTTTCTGCAGAAAACTTGAGTCAACCTAATTTTAGTTTAGGTCGACCTAACTAGAACAAAAATTGTTGATTGATACGCTAATAATTACTATAGTCAACCTTAATTTATCTCAAACCGACCCGACTTTCACTTATGTTTTGCTGATCAATTAGCCCCAAAGATTAGTATCAATAATACATTATTGATTTATTTTAATGCCCATTTTTGTCATTTCATAAATTTGTATTTCTTTTAGTTTTTCTTTTCCAAACATTTTTTTTTATCAAACTCATTTTCCAAACAGCTACTCCCAGCTCCTTTAAGTTTCAACTTGAGTTATCAAATAAGCACTAAGTCAGTTGCAAACGGAAATGCTATGATTTTCTATACACTACACACTGATATCCAATCAAACAAATATTTCTAGTTGGTCCAAGCATATGGCCCACACGACAAACTCATCAATCAATCAAAACCCCGAAATATAGATTATATAATTCAAAAATTATTGGTGAAATCTAGCGGCTACTACGATTGAAGAAACATGTCAAACAATCAGATAAGTATTTAATTTCTCACAATCAATGCCAACAACAGAAAGAATATTGAATAATTGGAAACAATTCCTCAGAATGTTGCAACTACCTTGAGATGGGCAGCATTTTTGTTTCTCTTTCCTCAAAGGAAGCATTAAGGCTAGTATGATCCAACTATAAAAACTAACACATCATTTCAGTTCTTCCACCATTCTAAAATCTCAGAAACAAGCATTAAGAAAAAGCATTTTGTGATTGAAGGCAAAGAATCGATTTCAACACCTAAGTCATGAATCGAAAAAAACAAAAAGGAATTTGGGAGCAGAATAGAGATAATTATGGAGGAAAAGAGAGAGTACCTTGAGAGAGGGAACAAGAGCAGTAAATCCAGAAGAGGTAGCGGTAGCGGTAGCCATCATTCCAATCCAATCTCTTTCTGCGATTACCGATTCTCTTCTGTTCTCGCGAACCTCTTTTTCGTTCGGTCTCTCCGGAGGAGACGATGTTTGTTACGGTTAGAGGGTTTAAGGGTCAAGTTCGGGTTTTGATACTCTCGTGTGGATCCCATTGTAAACACCCGTGTGGGTGCGTCAATATTGAAACTCAACCGTCCATGTCCACATCCCATCTACATTCTTCGTCGAGATGACAATTTCAGGTTTCGAGTTTGTTTGAGTTCGGATAAATAAAGTTTGAACCAAATTCAACTAAGAAGAGCATTGGGTCTTAGATTGAGTTTCGTTTTTAGCATGAATGTTTTTATTCTCGTAGATACCCGACTTGACTTCAAAGTTTTTCGGATCAGATTTGAACTTTGAACTCTTTTTTAGTTGAATAGTTAAATGGAATTATCATATGGTCGACCATCTTCTCTCTGGATACTCTACTTGGCATCTCTAGTTCTTCGTCAAAAGAAAATAATAATAATTTTGAACTACCGACGACCTTTTTCGATCTATAGTGATTCAATCTTTTTCACTTGTATAAATATAGATCTCACAAATCTAACTTGGTTAGGTTTGTTCTTTCATTCGATTCATCATCACTACTTACTCCTTGTATTCGATCGGCTTGCAAACGACACGTTATCATCTCCGCCTTCACTATATGCTAGTTGTGAAAAGTTGTTTACTATGGCTATTTTTTTCATAATATGTGTGTTTAGCTTGTAAGTACTATTGCGCATTAGATGATCTTGATTATTGAAGAGAGCAAGAGTCGGTCTACTTGTCCTACTATTGCAATCAATATTTCAACCAACTATATGAAAGTGGGTCGTTTGTATGATATGGAACCTACGTATGAGGTTACTTTGGTGACGACTGGCGGGTTCTATATCAGTCTAAAAAGGCATTTTTTCATTACATGATAATATGTCCAAATTGATGACAAATACATTTTCCACCAATGTGCAACCATTAATAAAATGCATATACACAAATGAGCTGTTTGCTTTGTTCTCTCATCCAGCAAACATCTCAATCAGCATGAGGGATTGTATTCATATGAAACCCATATACAAACCAACCAGCATAAATGATGCTATATTGTTTGACAAAAACAAGTTCCATAGCACAAAAAGATTTTGACATTCTTTATTTGGACCATCCATCCATTATTCCTTACAAAACAGAAGGCTATGGTAGCAAAAAGTTTTCAAGCAAAGGCATAAAAGAAGTAATAAGCAAACCCAACAATTCCCATCACTCACCTTATTCACTGTAAGATACATTTACTTATCAGCAAACACACTTTTAACTTAATTAACGGTAAATACAACACTACACTTCACCACATTCATTACAGACCTTATCAAGAGGTGTTTAAGCTTTTAGAGAACAAAGAGTCTCCCTCATAACCACCTGCAACAAGAAAAAACTTTACTCATTGAGCAGCTAAAAAGGATATGGAATTTTGCTCTTTAAGAAATTTTACAAGTAAATCGAGGAGTCTAAACATGCAAAGGCATCAAGACAAGGGAGGGTAGATGGCGCGGTGAAGATATTATGGTCAAGGTTGATATGCTAGCCAAAATTGAATAACGAGTCTTTAACCAAATAGAGTTGTTGAGTGGGCTTGAGAGTCAAAACCTTACTCTTTTTCAGGCTATGATGGAAGATCATCCTAAGGAAACAAAGGCTGATACATAAGCCCAGTATTTTCTGGAAATCCCATCATAAGATTAAGATTCTGCACAGCTTGACCTGAAGCTCCCTTCACAAGATTATCAATCTGCAGCATGTATTTTAAATATCAGTAAATGACCATTGTGCAACATATTCCCTAAGAAGATAATGAAATTTATAATGTAAAACAATGGAGGAATTTTGCATACCACAGAGATAATTATTGCTCTTCCAGGAATCCGATCAGGAAATACATTCATCAAACAGTAATTAGATCCTCGAACATTTCGAGTGTGAGGAACAACTCCTTTCTCCAACAGAATTGCAAAATCTTCATCCTGAAACAAAACAAAACAAAAAACTCATTTTCAATATACTTTGGCTGAGATTTTTTCTCAAGAAGATCTCCATGAGTGCACATGAGAACATCTCTTATTGAATGAAGCTTAACATGATGACTTCTTTCAAGTGGAACTCTCTATGAAGCGGCCAATATGTAAGATATACCTCGTATGAAAGCTTTAGTTGTTGGTATAAATCCTCAGTTGTCACTCCTGGAGCCATTTTCACATATATAGTTGACTGCATACCACGGCTCTGTAAAACAAAAATAATGAAAAAATGCTCACCTCTTCCTCAAATAATAAGAACTTAGAGTTTGTTAATACCATGGGCATAAGGTGTGGAGTGAAGCTGACAGTAACTTTTGAATGGGCAGCATCAGATAACCCCTGTTCGATTTCTGGGACTGGAATTAACAAAAACCATGTTATATATGTTCTGTGAGCAATGCTATGGCAAATCACAATGATCATAGTATTTTCCTATGCTATAGTATCAAACTACATATGACTTTATGTTTGAGGTAGCTTAATATCTCATTAGCTCAAAAAATATATCATGAAAAGTATTTAATTATTAACCATAGCGCCACCCTTGTACTAAAAAGAAAATGTAGTCAACTAAAGTACACACCACCAAGCCCAATAATCAAAGGGGATTAGCAAGAAATTACCAGTTGTTATCGTTCTTACTGATGCAATATTAGTAGTATCTGTAATTATAGACAAGTAATTGTTTATAGGATACAGCTGCATAAGATTCCTATTTTAAGAGCATAATTACTTACCATGTCGATGCCTGGTTATACCATAAGAATGAATTCCTTCAGCTATTTCAGTATACAAATTAGACTCCTTGGCGCCGCGTCCTGCATAATGCAACAGAAATCATGAAACTTAAGAAGCAATGCCACAAGAAACCGAAGCACATGTTGCTATAAAAATTGACTTGAAATTCAAAAGACAACCTGCTCCACTAACTCCAGATTTGGAATCAATAATAAGATGTTCAAATTCAATGAGTTTTGCCTGAAATCCAGCATTTTAAAAGAAAATCAGAAAAAACATATGGCACATATTAGTAACTAACAAGATAAGGAATAACCTATTAGTAAAAGAAATGGTGAAGCAATCATAACATCAAGAGTTCAGAATACTCCTCCATTAATCAACGTTTGCAGTTAAGAAAAGGGGCACACAAACCTTGATCAAGGGAACAAGAGGAAGTTGAATGGATGTTGGATAACAACCAGGATTCGCAACTAGACGTGCGTCTTTAATTTCCTCCCTCGAAATCTCTGTCAATCCATATACTGCTTCTTTCTAAAACCAGATAAGCAAATAATTCTAAGTTGAAAAGCAAAGCAAGAAAATCATAGTAACCCTAATGAAAATTTGAAAAATCAAATCCGCTATCTCCTTTTGAGCAAGTGATTTAAGAACAGAAAAGAAAACACAACCAACAAACCTGCAACTCTATTGCCCTGTGTGGCTGATCATACCATTCTTCATATTCCGAAATATCTCGCAACCGAAAGTCCTGACCATCATCATACAAGTACTTCAATAAGGAATATCCTAATGCTTGAATTTAAAGCATACCATATGTAATTGGAACCAGAAGAGTAACGTATTATACAGAAGAGAGCATTGAAAGCATACTGCAGAAAGATCAACAATCTTTAAATCTTTGGGAAGACCTTTGATAATATCCTGCAATGAAGACCAAAAATGATTTGAGTATTAAACTAATACTTAAAAAAACATAGCATATGCCTAAAGGTTCGCTTGACTAAGCATTTATATTGTTGACTGATTGAATGGAATGAGAATGACCATACTAGAAATTCATACCAAAGAAGAAGAAAAGAAACCTAATTAGTCAAATAAGATAAATGAAAAGGAAACCTGAGTTGTTCCATGTGGCAAACAACAGAACACAGCGTCCACGTCAGAAAAGTTAGCATCCTTGACAGCCACCAAATCTGGCAGATTCTGTTAACAGTAAGGATGTCAACCACTGAAATTCCATCATGAAGTACTGAACCTAGAAAATAGGAAGTGTCATACTTGTGAGATTAGATGAGGAAACACTGAGCCAATTGATTGTCCTGCTTTTCTATCAGCAGTCATCAATGTAATGCCAAAGTATGGATGGTTTGCAAGGAGCCGAACAATCTGTGAAAATGAAAGAGATCAAGGGAAAACCAATACAATTCAAAGATGAATAAACTAAATGTAAATTAAGTGACAGTATAACACTTAGTGAAAACCAACTTATCACAAAGCTCTATACATCAATTAAACTTTTAAAGAGATTTTGGAGGCTTTTTTTTATACCTAAAATTTGACAGTAGAACAATATTATAATTTATAATACACAATACATATTTTTGGACTTGAATTTTTTTAACTACTTTTTACCTTCTTACCCAAAAAGAAAGTGATTGAAAAACAGAATCTAAATGCATATATATTGCACAAGCGCCTATGTAATATACCTCTGAACCAGTGTAACCACTGGCTCCAAGAACACCAATGCGAACGCTCTTCTTGGAATCCTGCACTTTCTTTTCTGAAAACTGCAAGCTCGGGGTTGATGAAGCAACTGAACCTCTAATGGGTAGCATGTTTACATATCTCTTCTTCACTTTTGAAATCTTAGATTCATTCTACATTGCAATTGGAAAAAAGATTAGGAAAATATATATTGAAATTAACATTTCCCGCAAATTACAAATTTAAAAGTTTTGAGTTTTATTTGTGTTTAACTCAAATAAACGAATCCCTCAGCAGGACTCTAACCCATTCCCATACAATATCTCAACAAACAAACAAACAGAGCTATAGAGAGTTACAAACCTTCCAGATACATCTGCCGTCATAACAAATCGAACTGAATGTTGCAGTGCTCATTTCCTATTAAAAAATACAATATCAGCGTATTAAAAGTAATAAATGGGATGGTAGGATGTGAAATTAGGATCTACCCCAGATTTTGCGATAATAAAGTGAGGTTTGAGAAAATCTCTTATGAAGCAAATTCATAGCCTTAAAATCATAATTTCAGAAACTAACTCTAGGTTACTACAACAGAAAGAAACCCACAAAGTTAATTACAAAAAGAAACAAGACCCTTAAACCCATTGTCTTTCACTTTCTCATCAATTCAAAACCAATACCAACAACAACAAAAAAAAGAATTTCAGTCACTTTCTCATTCACCAAACAGTAACATGAGACAAAACAAGCAGCCTAAACAAAATTGGGCACTCTTGTGCTGGGCATGCAACATGTAACATAAGATTCATAACACAGAAGGAAGAACATTATCATTAACTGGAAAAACTATTATTTGCAAAATTCCAGATTTCTCAACCTGAAAACACACTATGGAAATAATGATATTGCAGCATTGAATTTTCAGAAGAACGCTCAAAACAAAGCAAAAAAGAAATGAAAACAGCTTTTAAAGTTTAATAATCAAACTCTCTGACACTGCATTTAACAAACAAATTCATAAAATTGGCTACATAATAGGTATGAGCTTACTTGTGGTCGTAGCAATCTGGAAGCAGGAACGGTGCGGCTAGCGGCGGCGGCGGCGGCTGTTGCTGGCTCAGAAGCTATAACCACATGGAGGAGCAACAAAAATGAGGAAATCGCCCAGCGGATGCGGGTCTGATCCGGATCCGAATCGATAGGGTCGCACTTTTTGCCAAAGTAAATTATTAAAAAAAAAGGATGTAGAGAAAAGAAAGCTTCAAACACAAAAGAAACCGGACCGGTGGAAGAACCGGTCCTGTCGACGGGTTGGCCGGGTCAACCGGCCGGGTCAGATAATTTTATATGTATTTAATATATTATATATATATGTATAATCTGAAAATGTCTATGTTACAAATCTCAACCCTACCTATTCTAACTATATCAACAAAACTCATAACATCCCTTCTCTGTTAGCCCCGTGTAGTCACAAACTCAGCACTCAAACAGAACAACCATTAAAAGCACAGTAAACAGAAACAACTGCAAAAGAAAAAAAACTCAAGCAACCATACCTTCAAGGTTCAGACGGCCAAGGTTGGTGTAGGAGATAATAGGTTAGATTAGGTTTTAT
>JAYMTF010006320.1:0-10399 GCA_036897485.1 Pelargonium nanum
GACCTATTGCTATTAGTTAATAGGGTGACTTTTTGTAACCTATAGGATATGAAGAGTCTCTCAATGAGATGGCTAGAAATGTTAAACTTGGTGATGTGTCATTCTCTAATGCCTTCTCACCAAGTTTAACATACATAGTATGGATTTATGTTAAACTGAATTATGACTCTTCTCGAGGTTTTTCCAACAAGCTTCCGTTTGAGAGTAAGTTGCACACTTAGTGAAATTCAACATCTTCGTGGAGAAAAATAAGGCTCAACGGACCTTATTTGTCCCCTTGAAAATCACTTACGAAAGCACCAAGGAAAATAACGAGTCACAATAAGGTGAACACTTAGTTTCCACATGAATCTCCTAGGCTTCCACGAAAAATCTCTAACACTTAGTTCCCACAACATACCTTTGATGTCTCCACCTCACTATGACACATGCACCAAGGCTTCCCGTTTCGTCGGGTCACCTCCAATACTCTCTGGCTCACCGGACAACCACCATGGCATCTTGTTCCGTTTCGTAACTACGTAGTCTCCACAACTACACATATCTCCCACTTTCTTCGTTGTTTCAGTGCGAGAGTCACATTTTTCTTTTTGATAGACTTAACAAGTATATTATAGAAAACATTTAAATCAATATATATTAAGACATAGGTTGAAATCCTAAAGAATTGTGTTTGAAATATGGGTTGCACCTTCTCTAACCTCTTCCCCCTATTTTAGACGACAAATTATTCGAACTCGGGAACTACATCACTCGCCCAACTAAAGTCGTTTGACATAGAACCAGAGGATCGAGTTAAGATACCAAACCTTTCCCCCTTTTTTTTTTTTATGATCAAGATCTTTCCCCTTTTAACCTTTATGGAAACTGTTCTTCAATATTTGGGCCATTCATACTATTTGGATTTCTAAGTGCTACAATTCTATAATACAATCACTAACACCCTGATTTTGAAATATAATAAATTTCCATGACCATAGTTGGTGAGCGGAGTCTTGAGGCTAAATTGAGATAGAGCGGACATTCATACTAATAATCGGATTTGTTCGAATTCATATTGATAAAAAATAATTTATATTTGATCCAAATGATTATATAATTTTAAAATATTTAATGTAATATAAATCATATTTTTACAAGACAAATCCGATGTGATCCAGTCCAACAATTAATCGGATGGATTTTAAGTTTGATAAAATTTCAGATATTGTGGGTTGATTTAAATTGCTAGCTTCAAGTTAAGCCACGTGGAAGTTGAACGTCAAAACCAATAACAAACACAAAAGGGGTGGTGACTACTAAACACTTTTTCTGTCTCAAAATAAGCGTCGTTTTTTTTATTTTGAGAGAAAATAAAAAGATATTAGTTAGTGTTGTATATGTAATTTTTCATTTATATAAACATTATTATTGATTCATACATAACTTATTTTCTGAAAAATAGAAGCGAGATTTTATTTCTTTGAAACAAAAACAACTCAAACATGACTGTTGTTTAGGGACTGAAGAGCAGTAAATACTAATAGTCAGGTGCACATTATTACTGAGATAAGAGCCTCTCACCTACACTTCAAATTGCAAGTACTAAGTTGAAATTAATTGAAAATACATTTTTTTTTTTTGAAGGGGAAAATACATCTTTTAAACCATAGGTAGCAAAATAATAAATGTAGATGGACTCTTTATATCTTTTGCTGCCTATTCAATTTTAAGTTAGCGCAAAAATTAGACATTGCTGAATTAGGTTCATTAATTTATAAATCTTTTCTATCTAAACAATCTTTTTCTTGTTCCTATGACTGTATCCATTATTTATATAAAAAAATTTAGAGTTGACAATTTGTGTCGTAACATGAGACACAACAAAAAGTTAGCGTGATTTGTTAAGGGAGAGAGTTCTCAAAATAAACGTCGTCATAGGTGTATTTTTGCAAGAGGAGAAGTTCAGGTCCAGAATTCAAACTATAGGGAAAAGAGAAGAACCCTAGAATTGTTCTGGTATGCTTAAAGTAATAGTACTCTTTTAGAAAGGCAAGTTTGCTTATTCCATTTTTACATTTAAGATAAGAGGGGGTACACTGCTTTTACTAGGTGTTGTCTTTTTGAGTTCTTGTAGCATTTTGTTAAGACAAGCCTCTTTTTCTATTCTTCACTTTGAATCGAGTTTCTAGCTTAAAAGGGCATTCCCTAACTTACAGGGGAGTCTTTACTAAAGAGTGCAGTTTATTCTGTAGACTTGCCTCTGACTAGGAATGGGAGCGGGGTGATTTGAGACATGTCCGACTGTTGTTGGGTTCATGGGCGGAAATCCTGGGTAAGGGTGGTGGGCCCTCGTTCTGTTGAAGCTATCTATTCGGGAGACTTTGAGCTGAGTGGCGGTTTGCAGATGGCGAGATGTAGCGGTAGAGTCTAACGTGATTCAAGCCATTGAGGCTTTGCTGATTGGATGAGAGGATAACAATTTTTTGGCTTGATATATAGTTAATGATATTTAACTCTTTACGCTCAGTTTGTTGGCACATAATTTGTTTTACTTCACAGGTTTGTAAATCAAGTATTCCATGTTTTATTTAGATTCTCGAATTCTTAATCAAACTTGAAGGGATTAGTAGTTTTGCAAGACTCGGTTGAGATTACGAATCTGTTGATGAATGATTCTTGAAATATATATACTTTTGCTTTAATTAAATAAAATAAAAAGTAAGCTTCTTACCTTGATTTAACAGAATAATAATGGAGTAATTCTATTTCATAAACCTAGCATGGCCTTGACTGGTCAAAAATATTGGGTTGAATTTAAAAATAGATAAAAAAATATTATTATTTTTATGAAGGAAAAAAAGAAGATAAATAATATATATTTTAAATAAATAAATAAACTCTCTCCTCGAGGTGTCATGAGTGACAAAGATTATAGGATTTAATAACATTTGAATCTGATTATTATAATGAACTGTGAACCTACCAAAACCCAAATAAGCTTTTTTGCTTGGAACTTTAATACTACTATTCTTAGAGCTTAGCAATAATTTAATTACCATTTTTCTCGAACAAAACACATACAATCGATGTACTTTTACAAATAAATACGTGTGAGACCATAGGATTAATCATAATTAATTAATTAATAAAACAATTAAATTATTAATTAACCATGCATATAAATAGTAAATAGTGCATATAATTAAGGACTTAGGAAAATGTACAAATTAAAACCAATATTACTCGGAATTGGGAGCCACGTGAAGCCATTGAGACAAAAAAAAAATATCCGACCAAGTGATTAACTTTAATTAACTAAGAACTCACATAGAGGAAGTCATTGAAAATAAAATAATAGGATAACAAAATAATAAAAAATAATTAAGTTGTTTACCCTGAGGTCTGAAATTCAAGTATCCGAGAATGCAGTTGCGGTAGTTGCGGTAAAACTTGATAGAAAGAGTTTCGCCGCTCTTGTGTTCCTTCCGGCTCGAATGAGAATTAGTCTGATATGATATGGCTAAGAGGTGTTGATCTCGTGCTGATAGCAAGCCTACTCTGAATACTTCGTGGTTAAGATCGAAAAAACTAAAATCTAACATAGAGGAGACCTTTGAGGAATGCGTTTTCTATTCCTCCTACCGATCATGCTTGCAAGATCTTTATCTGAAGAAACCTTAATGGATGCTGATCTCCCACACACATACACTCCACTCCTCTTCTTCCTCACAATCTCCGGGGCGCGATAAGGCGGCATGCTCATGTGCTCCGATCCCGATGACCCCGAACACGAGCTCATCGGCTCATCGCTCATGTCCATGATCGTTGACCGGTCATCTCCCATGTCTTGCGGTATCAAGAAGTCGGGGCTTAGTTGCAGAGAATTGCACTTCCTAAGGTACGGGCTGAGGTCGTTGCAGCATTTCAGTACAAACTCCACCTAATAGCACCACAATTCAATTCAACCAATATTTTCCAGTAGTACAATTCACATGAAGTTACTTGTATCTGTTCATAAATAGCAAAATTGCATGTACTTACGTACGCCAAATTTGGTAATTCAGTTCTTGAATGTTACGTTGGGGAGTATATAATTACCTTGCAGCCAAGAGAGCAATGGATATAAGGTTCTTGGAGGCATCTGTCGCAAGAAGTGCAGAAGTTTCCAGATCCTTTGAATTGTCGGCTTTGAGGCCTCTTCTTGATGAACACGACTTTGGCACTATTGATGGTATAGGGCTGGTAGAGAAATTATGCTAAATTAGCAAAAACTATATACTGAATTTTGCTAATCATCAACAAAACCAATTAGCTTTGCGCAATTATATTCTCTTGAGGTCTCAGGTTTGAGCCTCAGTTGTTACGCTTGCTGATAAAAAGAAAATTATATTCTACCTGGACATTGGAGCAGTCAATAAGCCTCTGGAGATCCTCCAATCGGACAACATCATGGTACACATAGCGCCTAACCTGAAGAAGGCGATGGGAGCGATGTGATGGCAGGCAGTGAGGGCAGATACTGGTGCAACAATCCAAACAGCAAATGTTCTTCTCGTTCTTCTTAGCTGTTTCGTGGAAGGAGCACCCGGCAAAGAATTTCTGGGTGTAGAGTGCTTCCAACCATGCAGGCTTCTGAATTCCCTACGAAATATGAAAACACAACAATTTTGATGATCATTACATGAATTCAACATACTAAAATCCCTCAAAAGAAACAGTCACTAGAGAATTCGGATTATGTATTACCATGATCATATATGGACAGAAGCAAAACACTGATAAAAGATGAGAGAAGAGAAAGAGAAGGTGTAGGGGCCTGGGAATGAGAGTATCTATCAAAGAGAATATATATACATATATATACACACACGCACAGTCCTTTCGTCCCATAATGAGTGTCCACTTTCCCCTCATGTACTCTTATTATAGCGAAGTAGCGGGTTCTAAATAACTTGTTTTGGGGATATTATTGATAATTGATGCATAACGAGATTAACGAACTAACCAAAAAGGAAAGAGAACACCCATTTTGAGACAATTTTTTTTAGAGAAAGTGAACGCCCATTTTGAAATTATAATTTTCTTTACGGGTGAGATACACTATGTTTTGTCAATTAAAAAAACGAGTGAGATATGAGGAGAACGTGGGCAATGTTTCTGTGTCTCCCATTCTCTTTGTAATACCAGTTTATACTATTTTTTTCTCATCTTCTTGGCTTAAGAGCTCTCTCTAATATAACTATTGCTAAATTAACTTAACTCTTTTTGAACTAGCTGCCCCTAACTTTTTTATAGTTTCATATCTCTATTCTCATCTCAGTCTCTCTCTGGGTGAACTAGTTTGAAGCTAGGGTAGCCTCTTGTGTAGTTGTGTGTGTGTGGACTTTCAGACCAAGAAACAGAGCTGATATTAATTGCTAAATATCTATGCTCATTGGCTAGTATCTGAATTCAATAATCCAACCAAGTTGGTTGAAAAAGTTACAGCCTCAACAATGTCTAGCTTAGCTCAGTGTCATTACTCAAAATATACTGTGCTACCTCAGATCCAGCAGGAGCAGCAGAGGCAAAGTTGACAACCTTTTCTAGTGTGTGTCACTCATTACAACATGAATGATGAAACTGAAGATCACATATCAAATCAAACTGGTGGGTGTGGAACCCATATACCTATATAGCCATCTATACATGACCCATAGGTTTAATAATAATATGGATCCATGGCTCAGTTTGCTACCAGTTTGACCATTTGTTTGTTTCATTTTCATGACTAGATAAATCTATAACTCTATTTGGGTATGCCTCAGACAACTCACTAAGGCTCTAGTACAAGTGTGCAATCATAAAAAGACCTTGCCTTGTCCAAATGCTGCCTTTACCTTTCTTCAGATTGGGGTAAACATTTTTCCATGCTTCTGTTGTACTTTTACAGGATCCATACAGCAGCAACTGAGATCACGAACGGTGAAGTTAGATGACGATAAAGCTGTGAAAGAAAAAAAAATGTGTATGAGAAAACCCGGGTATTAGGGAATCAAACAAGGGAACATTCATTCAACCCAACTACTCCACTAATAACTAGAGAAAAGAAGAGGCTGTGCCTAAAACTTTAAATGGATAAACAATATATAATGTGGTTTGTAGGTAACAAACATCAAACATTCCACAGACAAACACAACTCATTAAGCACCACTATAGCTTGTAATTAGGGAATTAATATGAGCTTATGATTAGATTTGAGGCTTCAATGCAAAATTTGAGGAACCTTGCTGCTTGTGCCTCTAAGCCCTAACCAATAGCTAATCTAGGGGTTTGAACTTTGAAATGCTAATTAGGAACTACTATTAAATTGCATCATTAATCCCCTTTATACCCTTTGATCAGTGTAGTGACTCTACAATTCAATTCTTTTCTTTTTTCTGCATCTCGGGAGTTTATGTGGTCGATCATCAATCATAGCGTGCCGCAAACAGAACAGAGCACGTCTTTTTGTGGAACAAGCTCACCATAAAAAGAGGAGGATGATTAGTTACTCCTTTCAATCCTCTCTAGAAAGTTCTGGTTGCTGTTGATGCATGTAGACCTAACCTACTTTAAAAATGTGATAAAATAGTTAATCATCAGTAAAACATGAAAAACTAATCCTAACTAACTATCTTTATTCTCTACAAAAATGGGAAAGTGGACAATAATTTTGGGACGTCGTACTGAACACATGTAATACATTTCTCCAAAAGAAGAATTAAAAGTACACAGGTATTGTATTTATGGTGGTAGGTAGCAAATATGTTTCTCAAATGAGTTTTGTTGCTTAATCAATGTACTTCTACATAAATATACCAGCTGTGATAAGCAGGTTTTTGCATGAGTTCATGCAGAGTTGCAGTCGATTTAAATTTTAAACAAGCAGGACAGCCATGCCTATGCCCACCTCAGAGACACGTTTCGAGAAGATATCAACTCAATTTTAGCTACCCACATGTAATTGTAAGTCTATCTACATAACTCATCTGATACCAATTATACTCTAATGATTCTAATCTGCAGCAAACAACTGAGGTTGCAGTTTCTTGGTTAAGAATTGAGTTGAGACTGACATTTGGTAATGTCTCGACTCTCGGGAGTAGCTTCCATCTTATGCAACTTTATTTTCTTTCTCTGTAACGAAAACTAACTGTTCAATGGCTGGTGTTAATTCTGCAACACTCTTTTCTACTGTTTAATTCCATCTACAAGAAATTGGTTAAGGTAGATTTATTATAAATTTATTACAAGTTGGTAAAGCCTACAATGAAACCACAGCGGAAGTTATGTTCTACACCATATTTTATGGGTTTAGTTAAGGATCTGACGGCTACAGTACTTTCTTTAAATTCTTCTGATAACAGAACTTTATGTCATCCACTAGTAACAGAGAGGAAGATGAAGAAACCATCATGACTAAATTATACTTTTGTCAGCTACTTACCATGAGTCACCTATTTCCAGTTCTGATTCGTATTTGAATTTCTTCTTCAATATTTACTATTTCACCTAAAAATAAATAAGTAAATGAAAAGATTCGGGAATCGGATAGAATCACAACTAAAGAAACGACTTCACCTGGGTTTAAAATTTAAGATTTGGTTAGATATAGGTACTAAAATCTTGCTACCTTGATGGAGACATCTCCCTCTCAATTAATACAAATAGATGAAGACAGGTAAAGAGTAAATGTTGCTACCGTTGTGTAAATACAAGAAACCATAGATTCAGATGGATCAAATTTTAAGTATTACACAAATACACTCCTATTTGTATAATAGGCTCTCTTTACACTTACTAACTATAATACATGTGAACATTGCATTACATCACAAACTACAAAGTTAACGTGAAGTACTTGAGTGTTGTGTTTCAGTCATAAATATGCAGAAGACAAAACTATTTTCAGGATGGTATTTTATAATAGCTCAATTCTTAAACAGAATAACCAGATATACTTTTTTATACTGTATATATATATATATACATATAATATCAATGAATTCTATATTTCTGCAGTAATGTACAGCAAATAATAGAATGGAATACTCAAGAAATTTCAGCAAACAAACCCTTCATTAAGTGTGGCGCAAACTATTTACCTATAAGGAAAATAAAGCTGAGAATTCCATTATTGGTACTTTACTAACATAAGTTTTAGCAAAATTTCCATTGATAACAGGCAATCATCAATCAACAGGACCGACAGTTGAAAGTAGCAAGATGGACGTGAATACTTAATTATCGAACAAAATAATTAAGAAAATAAATTATGCTCAACAAACAAAATTTAAGAGAAATAAAGAAAAAGTACCTGATATATAATCCAACAAAGAGATGGCCACCCCCACGTTAGAATGGATAGGTGAGACAGGAAGAAGCTCACGTGCAGGGGATCTAATGGCCAGAATCATAAAAAATTTAAGAGTTTCTTGGATTGACCTAATATTCCTCTTTTTCACTCATGTTCTGTGTATTATTTTTTTTTCTGTTGGTGGTGGTGAGTCAATAGTCAAAATCCCAAGTTGCTGCAGAGAGATGGGACTCTAAAAACACATTAGTAAGGAGAAACGAGTCAGCGTGTAAGCCGCACGAGGAGATCTCCCTGCAGACTGAAACCAACTTTTGTTTCGTTCCTTGAGTGGCTCAGCCTTCTCCACATGTGCCATTATATTAGCAGGCTCTAATCTTCAAGGACTAGATCATGTGCAGAGCCATTTTCAAATACCTTAAAAGGAAAAGGAAAAAGAAAAAGGAAAGGGTGTGGAGTGTGGTGATCAGATGAAACCAAGCTGCTATTGATGCCTCAGATATTTGGGAAGAAATATCAGCATCATCATCATTAGCTAAATCAGACAATAATTCAATAAGGACCCACCCATCCATGTCTCCATCCAGCAATTCTACTAGAGACCAAATAAAATATGCAATGTGAAGCTTATGGTACTATTGATGGATAATATTTAATGTATAGTCTACAGATTATGCAGATGTTGTAGAAGAATATAAGACCAGATATTGATATGGAGCATCAGAAAACTACATCAGTATGGGGCATTTTTTTGGTCTGAATATTTACTGGTAGTATATCAAATACTGGTCCACGAAAAACAAGTTTAGTACAGGTGTGGGAGAGAGCATTGTGCAGGGAAGCACCTTTGGACCACTAACTTTACACCAATATCAATGTGATCTAACTTTAGCTACTGTGGCTGTTATTGTGTCATTAGTGACTGCTAATGAAGCTTTGTATGGTGTTCTTCAGAGTCGCATTATTTTCACCAGACAATTAAAATATTACATTTCATCAATAACAATTCTGTACATCTGGTCCAGGTATTGTTTACACATCTTTTGTATATAATATATATATATATAAGACATTGTACAACATATACAAGAATATGATGGAGACAATTACGGAGAAAATGATATTTCAAATAAATCGAACCCGGTTTCAAGGCTTCTGAGCAGAGAACATGATGAATGATTGTTGAACTTTGCTTGTGTAGTTGATAAGACCACATGACATGCACACATCCTCAATCTCTTCCTCTGTCAAATAGCTAGTGTTCTGCAGTATTCTCTGCCATACATATATATTGACAGTGTCAAGTTGCAACTTAACAAAATGTGGCATGGTTCATTGAACCCTTCAAGCAATCTACCATTTCAGACGGAGATACCTCTTCAGCTAATCTATCAAACACCTATTAGTTTGGCTATGGTCATCACAGCTTGCTCAATTTTTGTTTTAAGCTATATACAATACACAAAGAGAATGTTGAACTAGAGTACACTAACCACACAATGTGGATAGTTGAAAGAGATGATTAGTGTGGTTTATTATGGATTCTGCAGAATTCCCAAAGTAAAAAGAAACAAGCATTTTGAGAATATTTGGCTGGGATGTACACTGATCAGGCCCGGACAATCTGTTAGAATATTTGTGGATGCAAAGATCAAAAGAGTTTCAAAAATGTCACATACACATATCAGTTTCGATCAATGAGTTGAATCTCTAAATTGAAAATACAGATGGTTCACTAATCAACCGACATATAGTATGTTGATTATAGAATGTTGTGGGATGAAGAAGGGTCTCTTTTATTTGAAAGTTTCCAGTATTTAGGAATTCAAAGGTTCGGCATTCTTTCATGACCCTAAGAGGAAACTGACATTCAAATTTATCTTCTTTATTTTAACCATTTTAACTGCTTATTTTGTATAAAGTGCTAGTGTAGGCAACGAAACAAATTCTCTATAATGTCCCAAAAACAAGCTCATTCACCATGAAATGGAGACATCTGAAGAATATAATAAAGGGCAAATTGCGGATAACCCCTATGGGGTTATCACTTAAAGCATATATCACCTTGTATTTTCAATGTG
>JAYMTF010006321.1:0-10397 GCA_036897485.1 Pelargonium nanum
TGTGAGTGGATGAGGAAAAGGTTAATGGCAATGTTTTATGAGCGTAGCAATTTATTGAATGATGTTGAAGGACCTATTTGCCCTCGCATCCAAACAATTGTAGACAACAACAAAGTGGAGTCAGCAACATGTGTTGCATATCCTGCAGGAAATGAATTGTATGAGGTTGAAGAGAGAAGCCATTGCTACACAGTTGATATCGGTGGGAATAAGTGTTCTTGCACGGATTGGCAGATACGAGGCATTCCATGCAAACACGCTATTCCTTGTATTAAGCATTTGAGTCGGCAGGCTGAGGAGTTCGTGGATGAGTGCTAGTACATCACAACGTATAACTCAACCTATGCGTTTAAGTTGAAACCTGTTCCAGGTTTGTCTGATTTGCTTAACCAGCTCGGAACCGATTTTTAATAATGAATTGCATGTATATATATGTGTAAGGACCTATTGTATGGCTGTGTTGGCAGGTGGATGCGAATGGCCGTCAACCGGGAAGGAGCCTCCACGACCACCTATTATTGTGAACCATACTTGGTCCAGTCGTCGAAACAATGACGGGGGAAATGTCAATTCTGGGGGGGGTAGAAATAAGAGAAAGATCTTGGATTCGCAAATTGGATGTGAAGGTGAATCTACGTCATCAAAACGGCGCAAGCCAACATTGGATTTGATTGAGAAGCGAAGGAAGGCAGCATTTGCCAATATGGAGAAAAGTAGGCAGAGTGCAAAAAGGCGTACAGAAGCTCGTAAGCGCAGACAAAATCAAAGATGAGAGGCTGAATGGAGCATAGTGCACAGAAGCTGACCGTGAGTTTGCTTGCTGTAAATTTTGTTTATTATTAGCTTGAGGGTCTGCATGGGTACGCTGCAAAGAGTCATTTTTGTGGAGGAGGGTGTAAATGTGTTGACCTAGCTTGGATTTGTGCATGGGTGTGTTATCCAAAAGTTATATTGTGTTGGTGCGAAATATGGAATGACCATGCACATAAACTGAAATGTTCAAGTTACAATTGAACGGCAAATTATGAAATCATATCAGGGAAGAGCAATGTACATATTTGGATATCAACATACACACCCCAACAAGAGCTAACCTTTAAAGTGAAATGTACATATTTAGATACCAACATTCGCGCACCAACAGCATCATGTACGATGATGAACTTCCAATTGCCTGAATAATATGCACCATTAATTGTCATAAACCGCATAGTAAAACAAACCTAGGTTAGTAACATACACGGCATAATCGAAGTTACAAAAATCTCAATTATCAATTTTCCGGAGCCGTTTTATTTACAGCTTATGTACAATTGTACAGAAATGCCCATCTGAAGCTAGTACGAACCAACCATGCACTCATCTCGCGTCCGCAATGATAGACGTTGTTAACTTGATGTGGCGCCTGCTCTGATAGGTGGAAGACTAGAGCACGCAGTGATTGACAGTACAAGAAGTTGACTTGTGATGAACAGTTCTGGAATTAACTCGGCGCAAATGTGTACGTATATTATTTACAGATCGTTGATCTGTAACCGCTTTTCAGCTGCTTCACGGAGACGTTAAAGGGAAGGACTCATGGAGAAGGCAACTTCGCGTACCGAAAGGACCTCACACATTGATTGACATGAAAGGTTCGAGCCCTAACGCATCATAATTAGCCACATCCAAGATGATGCAGCAATTGTGCTTCCTCACACAATGCCAAGTGGCACACCATTGGGTGTGTTGATTACAAAGGGTTTTTGCGTGTGTCCTTCCATCGTGATGCTATATGAAGTGTAATTGAAACTAGATGCCACATATGGTCGGTTATGGGTAACGGTGGCAGTTCGTTCTTGAGTGCGAGTCGTGTTCGTGTTTATCCTAGCAATGAATATCATCATTCCATTAAAACAACGCTAACTCATTCACCGCGTTGATCAAAGGTATTCATTGACACCGGAGTTATCTTTCAAAACGGATGAAATACTAGAGGGTGCGTCTGGCATTCACATCCATGATCAAAATGTACTAATTTGTTTAATATCATAACCTAACTACAAGGGAACGTAATGTGCGATGTAAAAGTGTATTTAGAAAAGATAATGCAAACATAAATAGACGGATATCATTAGTAGATTCCATAGTACATAACTCTTAAGGCTCAATCTTTGTAAGACGGAAGCCTGGTGCACGCATCTCACGAGAATACAGAGGTACGTCCGAATCAGTTCTGTACGCAAAGAAAGGCCTGCCCATCCACTGTGAAAATACCATGTGCCTGTAGGTTGCTTCGGAATGGTCCACCATGCGGAGACAAATAAATTCGTGATGGCCCATCCGACCACATCCCAAACAGATGTTTGGGGTATTCTCGTACTTGTAGGGGACCCAAACTTCATCGCCACTGAGTTTTTTCAGATAAAACCCTGCGACGAGAGGCTCGGACCAAACTCTTTGAACTTGCAGTCTCAGAGGGGGCCGTTTTACCGTCGATGTCAAATTGATCTGGACTTCCACGACCATCCCAATCAATGTTCCAATTGTGATACCGACATGTTCGGTCACGATGTTGCAGGGCAGATCCACGACCTGCAACCACCTTCTGGTTGAAGGTAGCTTACAGACACCATCGTACAAGCGAGCATGTAATGTACGGAGCGTCAAGATATTACCTTCAACAGTGCATGACCCACAGACCAAAGCCCGATGCATGTCCGCCGCATTGGAAAACTTGATGTGATACCATTCTTGTAATGAACGTGCAACCTCGAATTCACCGGCCCATTTCCAAATGAGCTGCAAGCTTCTACGTAAAGTACCTGGGTGAATGTCCATATGTGTTACAAATGAACCAACCAAAGTGAATTCGTAGTCGTCTCTGTTTTCCTTTCTACCCAATCGACCTTCATCCAACACCATTCCTTGCCGTCTAGGCATAAGTCCGTGAGGGGTAGGACAGTCTGACATCTGCTAAGTGCAATGAAATGAAATCAAATAAAATTAGTGCACACGAGTAACATAAAAAATCTTTCAGGGGCCGCAATGGATGTTGGCAGGAAAGGTTAACAAATTGGTTCCAAACCTTTGTTAGGACGGAACTAACCTTTGTTAGGACGACACTAAACTTTGCGAAATAGGACGTGAATGATATAGCGATCGGAGATCTGACGAGAAAGAAAGGATATTCAAATTTGGACCAGTTGTTAATTATAACATCCATCCAGAAGGGGGCTTCAAGACCCTCATTTTGTTTTCGAGCCGTGCAATTTGTCAAAGACACGCAAACGCCACAAGCATTAATGACGAATTTTTTTGGAAAATTAAATGCAAATGCGGAGCATTAAATCTTGATGAAAAGAAAGGACACTACGGATTCAAAATTGCATTTATGTGCCAAGTAGTCATGGAGCCCTCGTGTCTGCCAAAGTAACCCTAACGCCACTGCCATTACTGATGGATGGTTTGGAAAAGGTCATTCAAAACTAGAGCATTTAATGAGTACAAATCGAACCGGCAAAAGCGTTCATAACGCCAATGTTCTTTCTGTTTATCGGGCCCTCCGCTCTGCCAAAGCAACCCAACCGCCAATGCCATAAATGATGAATTGTTTGATTTTAATCTGGGAATCCTGACAAGGTGGATACGTTTCACAACGATGCTTCGTTAGATGGGCATCATATCCCGATGTACCATTCGGTAAAGGTGTAGTGGTAAATTATGAAGCTCATTTCATATGCATGCGTTGATCGACGGCTACGATTTACTCATGACTGGCGGTTACTTCATTACGTATCTAGCAATATGTCAATCAATTGATGTGGTTGCCACGGATTTCACGAGGAAGGCAAACCGATTTGTGCATCTTCCTCTATGGTATATGTACTTGGCAAGCCAATTACGGACATCTCCAATTACCATCAAATGCCCATTTACCTACCCAAACTTGTTGTGTGCATCCTCATGTATTTGAAGATACAGCACTGCATATCGTTAATCGTATTTTGTCTTCCTCCATAATATCCGACATGGACGAAATTGTAAATGATTACGTCGATGATTATATACTGAACCTAGATGCACATGCAGATGGTCCTCCTAATTTGGACTTCTACGTAGTTGAGATATATGCCATTATGTCCTTCGCGTTAGGAACTGATCCCCCTGCAGTCGTTTGCCCTGATTATGGTATGCGGGTCGGTTGCGACAGGGTACTTCAAGCGCTTCATGGTCATACATGCACAACTGTATTCCCAGAAGCAGTCGACGTCCCAGATAATTTGTGGGAGTTTTTTCAACGTGTATACATGGTGGTCTGGTGCGGCTTCAACACAGACCGCCTTAAGGAGGTTGGTTTCCATTACATTAGTTACCTTCGTATGTTTTTTCCAGAAATTGAGGACCGTATGGATATTTTGGAACGGCTGGCAAATGGTGAACTCCACGTGTTTGGGGTTCAAGAAGACGAGACATATAATATTGTCAAAACATTTGGCCGCCTACCCTGGATATGGACTGGGTTATCTCGACCACCAGCCGGTGACGAGCTCGTTGGGAAGATAATACGTTGGGGCCGTTCAGAACCATACTGTTCGTTGATGACGTTTAGCAACGCTGATTATTTGCAGATACATTTTGTCATTCCGAATTCGACGTTTTTCAATTTTATTGTTCGGCCATTGTATCCAACTGAGGCTGTGCGCACCCACAGCCAAATAGGACTAAGAGAAATTGGTCAGACATCGCATGTTGCTAGGCCTCGTATCAGTGTACTGCTTTGGAATTCACGTCGATTTTCCACCGCAGCTCACCGTGAAATTGCTGCTGTGTTATTATCACTGTATGAACCCGACATTATGTTCATAACAAGTGATGTATCATGGAAGCGACATGATACATCACTTGTTCTAGATCACGTATTATCTAGTTCCACAATTTACACTATCAAGGCTGCACATGGTATGGGGGACGTTGCCGTACTCTCACGGTTGGAACGTTGTGAGATTCGTGAGGTTTGGCACACATATTTTGGATTATCTTTCACAATGAGAGCTTGAATTTGTAAGACTTTTTGTGTTAATGTTTATAAGTAATTATCAACTATCATTTTACTGTTCGCGTTTATATTGATTGTAACTTTCTGAAGCATGTGGAATGTGTGAGGTGGATGAATGGTATTTTTGATATGTGTGCATGGTTTAGGGTTATGCGTGTAACGCCTTGTCCGGCAGTATTAGTTAACGAACATAATGGCCCTCCTACTACACTGTGTTGATTGAAGCGTGTGCCGACAACACACAATGCAGATTACGGCCGAAATTATATTGTATGAAAAGAAGCTATACTGTTTTGAACAATGAGCATATGAAGTTAATTCAGGTTTATATCATGACAATTTAAAATTGATACGAATGTTGACGGTAATGTGATACAACAGTACTCATGCTTTCATTGTAAATGTGGATACAATATCGGTGACCAAAACTTCGCGAAACTCCCATTGCTCCAATTGTGAAAGTATGAGAACGTCCTCCATACCATTTCCAGTGCACATAGGGTAAACAGTGTACCCAGAATATGGTGGTTCGGATAGAACATCCGGCCGTCGCCACAATCGAGCAGATGTAATAATCATAATTTCGGGTTCGTACATAGATATTATCGCAGCGGCAATTTGTTGGTGAGCTCTGCAGTCAAACCCAAGCGAATTCCACAGCAAAATTTTGATACGAGGCCTAGCAACATGCGAGGTCAAACCAATTTCTCTTAGACCAATTTTTCTGTGAGCACGGACAGCCGCAACTTCCTTAATCCGCCGAGCAGCAAAGGCGTAGAAATTAGGATAACTTACAAAAAAAATTAGATGCAAATAATCTGCATTGCTGAACGATATCAACGAACAGTATGATGCTGCACGTCGCCAGTTTATTATCTTCCCTAGGAACGCATCGCAAGGATCTGGAGGTGATAACCCAGTCCATATCCAGGGTACGCGGCGAAAAGTGTTGACAATATTATACTCAACGGTGTCTTGAACCCCATAAACTAGGAGTTCACCTTCACAAAGCCTTTCCAAAATATGCATACGGTCATCAAGGTTGGGAAAATAGGAAATAAGGTAATTAACGTAACGGAAACCAACCTCGTCAAGGCGTAATGCGTTGAAGCCGTACCGGAGTACCATTTAGAGGTCTTGAAAGAACACCCATAAATTATTTGGGACGTCGACTGCTTGTGGGAATACATTTGTGCATGTTTTACCATGGAGCGCTTGAAGTTCACTGTCGCAAACGACCCGCATACCATATTGTGGACAAACTAGTGCTGGAGGGTCAGTTAGAAACGTGAAGGACCATATGGCATGCAAATCAACATAGTAGAACTGATCAAATGGAGGTACGGGAAACTGGGTTGTCCGTATAAATCTTGGAAGATGCACAGCAGAATGAAACGGTAAGTAAATGGAGGTGTGTTTGTGCTTCCCAGTATATATACTACTTATAGGAAGATGAACCGAAATGTTATTGATTGCATTTTTGGGTGTCATCATAATCCACTTGTGCCAGCCACATTAATTTATTGAGGTATGGTAGGCATCAATATGGCAGCATGATTCTTCATTACTGTAGTAACCGCCGGTGTTGAGTTCCCATAATAGTAGGCGTGTACATAGGGTTGCTATTCAATTGAGCTTCAGTTTAGTTACGAATTTACCATTAATGAATGGTATTCCCAAAGGGATGCCCAGCAAGTGAAGCGTCAGAGTGACGCGTGGCTTCCGTGCCATGATTCAAAATACAACAACGGTGTTTTGCCTCTTCTATTCGAGTTTCCCATCTTACATGCTTTGCAAATACATATGCCGTTTAGGCTATCTGCAAGGAGTTAGTAAACACATCATTCCAAAACAATTGAGAACAAATTGAACACCAAAGATGTGAAATAAACTAGTTTTCTTTTATAATTTATCAAAATAACTATAACAGAACGCCAACAATATTGACGTGGTTATACCTTTTCCATATTATCATCCCTAAACCGTTACATGTAACTGAAAATTTTAATTTTTATATCATGTGAGAAGCACGTGACGTGGTTAGGAGACGAAATGTCTTTTATGCCCATTCTGAGAACTGTGCACCCTGTCTGATGGGGTTGTAAACCAAAACTAGATGATTTATTTTTTGGGGGCTGATTACAGAAGATGTAAGACTTCAACGTGTGAAGAAGCCGAACAGTTGTTATCCACGTGCGCGTGCCTGTCAATATGCGTGTGATCGCTGCATCCTCCAAAGACGTCCAAAACACGTCATTTTCAAACTGTACCACATTAACCAACGCTGCGTATCCAGTATCCTAATGAATAGTATATACTTTGTAAGATAAGTTAACCCAGGTTACATTCTAACCCAGCGTCAGTTACCATATACACCCCCAAATTGTTAGTCACATCAACCCTCGTAGACGACCGGACACCACAAACTCCCCTTCGGAACGGCTCCCAAACCAACGTCAGCTCGAAAAATATTTTTCCTCGCAATACTGGCAAATCCCCGAACCCTGTCGCGGTTGCTGCTTAGTCGTGGTTAGTATGCATTGATTTATGTCTCATATGTTCAATAATAGTTCGTGTTTTGTTCGATTTCTGTGGGATATTGGTTTTCCATCGAAGTAGGTTTCCCAACCTATCCGTACACTTAATGAAACGACTACGTAATGAACTCCGATCAGATATGTGATGTTAAGATTGATAAATGTAGTTGCTACAGATGTTGCTTGGGTTATTCGTCCATTGTATTCTTGGTGTGATTCAGGGATTGCGAATGTGTTGTGTAATTTAGATTAATGGGGCAAAATATCGAAATGGGGCCGCCTACAATTTTGGTACATCAAAATGATAACTTAGTATATGTGGTTCTTTTTTTTTTGTTTGGGAATTTTTAAATTTTTATAAGTCATGGATGCATGTGTTTTTCGTCATAGAACTATGAAGATGGACCTCCGTAGAGTGTTCTTATCAATTAGGTTGTTCATCGAATGTTGTGCATAATGTTGCTATGTTTGCCTTTGATGCACACCGTGTTAGTGTAGGTACTAGTTAAAAAAGGCTCGCCTGTACCCCATTGTCAACAGTCGCTCCCCCAAATGTCAAGCCCCAAGCTGTCCTTCTTCAAGGTGTTACTATCACCAGATTTCAACACCAGATTGGTAAGTGTAGGACCATGACTATTTCCACTCCGTACCCTTGTAACATATCATAGCTGAACGTAGTTTTTCACCTGTGCTCCCCTTATTCATTTTGCAGAAACTACCGCCGGCTTTTGTTAAGCAATTGCCGGGGGGGTACTTGCCTGAGAAGACCATCATACGAACCGCAAAAAATAAGAAGTTATGGCATGTTGGACTGAGGCGAATCGAACGCGGCTACTACTTCTGCGACGGATGGTCTGATGTTGTGCATGATCTGAAGCTGGAAGTAGGTGAATTTATCATTTTTAAGATGGATAATGCATCCGGATTCAAGATCGTCCCTTACACGACCTCCTGCTGCACTAAGCCCCTCAATTTCGACATCCAGGAACCCTCTGGCTCCCGCAAGCGCAAGGAAGCGAGTAGTTCTAGACCAACTAGAGACGGCAACATGCGGCTGGTGAAGGAGGAGGAGATTGTTAATTTGACAGGGGGTTTCAGTTTTGATAGAAAGTTGAGTAAGCAGAGCAAATACATGCTGGTATGTTCAACTTCAACAAAGCAATCATTATCATGATCTTGATTATGATCTTAGACATAATTTTATTTCCATTTGTTTGCATGAAGCGGCTGCCATGGGATTTTGCTAAGGAAACTGGTTTGCTGCATGAGGCAACAACTACCATTGTGGGTCCTGATGGACGAAATCGGGTTGTGTGGCTCGTGCAGAGGAAGGGTAAGACGACGGGTCAAGTGAATCGACTTGATTTGACGACGGGGTGGCACCACTTCCGATTGGCAAATGGGTTAGATGATGGTGTGGCATGCACATTTGGTTACATAGGTGGGAAGGGCAACGTTATGCAAGTAAACATCTCATCACAGTGACCTTCAGACTGTTGGAATCAAACGTAACATAAGCTTACCTTTTCATGTTAACTATTATTTTTGGACAGACACATACACTCTCCCAAGTACATGAAATGATGGTTGCAATTGGCTTGATTTTCTCTCAACTAAAATACTGGTAAATATGCTATGTAGTACTGCCTTTCTGGGATTGTTATTTTGTGCTTGGTACGCTATGGTGCATGTGTCGTTAGGAAGTGGGGCAAATGTAAAATTAAGGCCATGTCCTATGTATATTGACTATCTGTTTAAATTCAATCTTACTCGAGGATTGTAGGACAGTAAGTGGAAAACACTGATGTCTCCTATGTGATTGCTGAAAGGAATGTAATTAAATAAGTTTGTCGGTATTAGTATACTATAAAAAAAGCATATGGGATGGGCTCGGGATCTGGCTGACTCAATTTTAGTCCCGCAGTATCCCAAGTCCATATTTTTTGCTTGGCGCATAATTTAGGCCATTTAAAAAAGTATCAAATCATCTCCAGTGTTGCTATTTTGGTCGAAATTTTATTTGGGGCCCACAGTGTTGTTATTGGGTACGCATCAAATGAGGGTCATACAGTTGGACATCTTCCAATTCGTTTGGGACGATTGGACGGAGTTGCTCAAATGGTTTTGATTACTTGATCTATGTCCTTCGGTGACATTCATCAGTGGTACACCATGTTTGGTTCATTGGCAGAGGCATGCTAACAAACACTACACAACGGTTAATATACTAACTATATTTTCATTCAAAAGTCAAAGATTGCCTAGATATTACAGCCTTAAACATTATGCCTGTTATACAAAGCCCTAATAGTCCCGGTAAAGAGTGGAATATCTGAATCAATGCGATATGCAAACACCGGCCTCCACATCCATCTCCGTTGCAAGTTGGATTTGTAGCGTGATACGACGTCTGTAACCGTATTTTCACATTGACGAGTCATGTTTCCAATGCGGCCGCATCGAAAGCATATTTTTGCAACACCCTGATATCGGAAAGTCACCCAAGTTTGAGTTCCATTGGGATCTTTCAGATAACAACCGGCAATAAGAGGTTCTTCTAGGTTTAGCGCCACTAGCACCCGTAAGACGTGGCCGAATTCCTGATCCTGAAAAGGTAAATCGTCACCTACAACCGTACCCACAAAAGACGCCAGTTTGGTACCGATGTGACTGTAAATCAAATGAAATGGAACTCCGGCAAGATGCAGCCAAATTCTTACATCTGGAAATGAACACTTGGCATTATAGCTAGCAGACGCAACGGGATAGAGTTCCAAAACCTTTCCATCAATACACCAGGAACCGGTTTGTAACGACATCCG
>JAYMTF010006322.1:0-10396 GCA_036897485.1 Pelargonium nanum
ACTATTGGAAAAGAAGACCATACGGCATTGTTTCGAGACCTTGAGTTGGACTTGAAAAAAATAGTTCAATCATCTTGATTTTGACTTTCTTTTTTCTTATAGAAGGTACCAGATCGAGGTGTTTAGTTTTTAATACCCATACTAGCTACTTCCAATCTAAGGATCCAAGCATTTGTTTAGTTTATATGGTCATAAAACATTGTCTGTGATAAAATGGTTTCAAGATGCATAAAAAATTACCCAACGTATAAAAAAATATCAAATTAACTAAATTCGATAAATCGTAATTTTGGACTACCCTTTGACGTGGGGCTGGCTCCGCCACTGAATCCAAGTTAGGCAATACATGCCCAGCCTGTGAGCTCCATAATAAAATTTATTAATAACATGAAAGCAACAATTGTAGGGATTGAGACTGGCAAAATGATCATAATGGAACACACAACATTCTCAAAAGATGTCAATCTTTTTTTCCCTCTCTTACTTGTTCTTGCACCACTTCTCTTTCTCATCTTCAAGCAAATCACATCTTCAAGAACCTTAAAATCTTTACCTCCAGGTCCAAGACCATGGCCAATTCTTGGAAACCTTCTCCAAATAGGATCAAAACCTCAAATCTCACTAACCCATTTTTCTCAGCTTCATGGACCTCTCATTTCACTCAAGCTTGGCACTAAGGTCCTAGTGGTTGGATCTTCTCCAGCTGCTGCTGCTGAAATTCTCAAGACCCATGATTCTCTTCTCTCGGCTAGATCCCGACCAGAAGCTCTCCATGTTGAAGGCCTAGACTATAAACAATTGTCACTTGTTTGGCAGGATAGCAATGACCGGTGGAGGTTCTTGCGCAACCTGTGCAAAACTGAGTTACTATCTGGCAAAGCATTAGAGTCAACAGCCATTATTAGAGAGAAGAAAATGAAAGAAATGGTGGAATTCTTGGGAACCAATCAAGACCAAGTGGTGAAGATTGCTCAAGTTGTGTCAGTGACTGTTTACAATTCAATGACTAACCTCTTTTTCTCCAAGGATTTTCGTAATTATGGAGATGCTGGGCCAGGAAGGTTGAAGGAAAACCTGTTATAAGCCGAAAAGCAACTGGCATTTGCCGGAAACATAGCTGATTTCTACCCGATATTTGCAAGATTTGATCTTCAGGGTCTTAAAAAGGAGGGGTTGGAGTTCAGAAAGAATTTGTCTGCAATATGGGGAGATATTATCAAGAAAAGAAGAGAAAACTCCCACCTTGACACTCGAGAACAGCGCGACTTCTTGGATGTTTTGCTTGCAAAAGGATTTAGCAACGATCAGATCGATTACTTGGCTGCTGTATGGAAAAAGAAATCTTGTCTCCACTCTATGTTCTTGATTCTTCTTTTGTGTTGTGCACTTTGCTTACATGCTCTTTAAATTTGCAGGAGGTCTTGTCAGGAGGAACAGATACTACAACAACAACAGTTGAGTGGGCAATGGTGGAGCTAATAAAGAACAAGGAAGCTATGAGAAGTTGAAGAAGAGCTCAAAAGAGGAATCAAGAAAAAAGACTCCATAAAAGAATCTGATCTCTCTCGACTTCCATATTTGCTTGCTTGTGTCATGGAAACTCTTAGACTACACCCACCAGTGCCGCTTCTTCTTCCTCACAAGGCACTTGAGACATGCCAAGTTATGAATTACACTATTCCGATAGATACGCGAGTTCTCGTGAATGTGTATGCCATTGGACGCGACCCTGCAGTTTGGGAAGATCCATTGTCCTTCAAGCCGGAAAGGTTTCTTGATTCCAAGAATTATTTAAAAGGACTGGATTTTGGGTACATACCATTTGGTTCTGGAAGGAGAATGTGTCCTGGACAGTCTTTGGGTATTTAAGCAAGTTCTGTTTTTGGTTCATTTGGTGCATTGTTTTGATTGGTGTCTTCCCAATAATGAGGATCCTGCACAACTTGACGTGAGTGAAAAGCTAATTATTACATTGCAGAAAGAACAACCTTTGTGCCTAATTCCTAAGAAGAAACTCAAGTAGTTTTCTCTTGTACTTGATCAAATATAATTTACTTATTTTCTGGTGTTTTGAGTCTTTGTAAATGAACAACAATAAGATCACTCAATGTGTACCAGTCAACTTATTAATATATCCAATAGTTTAAGTTCGATTTGCACTTAGCAATGATGTTTGTTTCATGTAAACGTTTATAAGCAAAAAGAAGTCAAATAATGAGCTGTTTAAGTTTCAGATAGGAAACACAAGAGAGATTGACATAAAATGTAGGGGTAATTGCAAATAACCCCTACAAATTTGAAGAATGTTACGAGTTATGAATAAGTGAGGGGATTTTAACATTATTAATATACATCTCATTCATCCATTTGATCGACACGTATATTAATAATTCCTCCGGATAAGACTGAGACTAATAAACTACACGAGCACAATACATTTGATAAAAAGCGGTTACCAACTAGAAATCAAACTTAAACTATTGGATATATTAATAACTTGTACACATTAAGTGAAACTTATTGTTGCAATTTCAAAGACTTAAAACACCAGAAACTAAGTCATTGATCTTATTATACAATTGAAAAACAACTAGCTAGAGTTTCTTCCTAGGAATTAGGAGCAAAGGTTGTTCCTTCTGCAATGTAATAAAAAGCTTTTCACTCATGTCAATGTGTGCAGGATCTTCATTATTTGGAAGACTCCAATCAAAACAATGCACCAAGTGAGCCAAAAACAAGAGAACTTGTTTAATACCCATAGACTGTCCAGGACACAATATTCTCCTTCCAGAACCAAATGGTATGCACCCAAAATTCTGTCCTTGAAAATAATTCTTGGAATCAAGAAACCTTTCCGGCGTGAAGGACAATGGATCTTCCCAAACTGCAGGGTCGCGTCCAATGGCATGCACATTCACGAGAACTTGCGTATCTTTTGGAATTATGTAACTCATAACTTGACATGTCTCAAGTGCCCGGTGTGGAAGAAGAAGCGGCACTGGTGGGTGTAGTCTCTAAGAGTTTCCATGACACAAGCAAGCAAATTGGAAGTTGAGAGAGATCAGATTCTTTTATTGAGTCTTGTTTCTTGATTTCTCTTGTGAGCTCTTCTTCAACTTTTCTCATGGCTTCCTTGTTCTTTATTATCTCCACCATTGCCCACTCAACCGTTGTTGTTGTAGTATCAGTGCCTCCAGACAGAACCTCCTGCAAAAGAACATGTAATCAAATTTCATAACACAAGAGAAGAATCAAGAACTTTAGAACTGAGAAAATTTTCTTTTCATACGCTTATCAAGTAATCGATCTGATCGTTGCTGAATCCTTTTGCGAGCAAAACATCCAAGAAATCGCGTTGTTCTTGAGAGTGAAGGTGGGAGTTTTCTCTTCTTTTGTTGATATCATCTTCCCATATAGCAGACTAATTCTTTCTGTGCATCAACCCTTCCTTCTTTAGACCTTGAAGATCAAATCTTGCAAATATCGGGTAGTAATCAGCTATGTTTCCAGCAACTAGTGTGTGTGTATATATATAGAGAGAGAGAGAGGGGAAGGGGAGTCTAAGCCAATTAATTTTTAGTTTAGGCTAAGCCATTAATGATGTGATGACACCTCATTAAAATTCATGAATCTGGGCAAGTAGCTCCGCTCCCACCATTTCACTTAGGTGGATATGAGTGAAATTTAACGAGTTGTCATCACTTAATTAGTTTGGCTTAATTTAAACCAAAAATAAGTTGGCTTAGATTACTTTTCCTATATATATAACTTATTGATAAAATTAACAATTTCTTTATACATAAAAAAGTCAACTCTACAAAAACTAGCATGTTGTATATGTTCAAGTTGTGATAAATTAATTGGTCAAAAACTAATTAACAGCTAGCAACATTTGTGTATCAGTGATTTTAAGAACACAACAATTGATGCGCGTTGTTTTATTCTCATCTATTGTAATACGTAACAACCGTAATTAATAGTCTATTGTTTCAGAATAAGTTTTATGCTTCATTTTGAATTTTGCATTTTATCACAAAATGAATGTTTTTTTAGGAAGTTAATTACTGATAAATATGTCAATAATCTCCATAAAGGAACTAAACGCCTTAGAATAGTTGCTTTAATGGTAGTTGGATGTTAGGTTTATTATTATTTGAGTATGTAATACGCCTTAGAATAGTTGCTTCAATGTTTTCAGGAACACAACACATGACATGCGCGTTGTTTCATTCCCATCTATTATAATACGTAATACGTAACAACAATAATTAATACTCTATCGTCCAAATAAAATTCATGTTTTATTTTGTATTTTGCATTTTTATCTTAAAATAAGTGTTTTTTTAGGAAGTAATTAGTGACGGATAAATTGTCAATAATCTCCTTAAAAGGACTAAACGTCTTAGACTAGTTAATTGAATGGTAGTTCGTTGTTAGGTCTAATTTTATTAGTGTATGTAATATGCCATTAATTATATATTAATAAGTTAACAATTTCTTTAAAAATAAAAAAGTCATCTAGATGATGTTCAAGATTCTATTATTGAGTTGTTAGCATGTATATGTGTTCAAGTTGTGATTAATTAATTTGTCAAAGACTAATTAACAGATAGCAACATCTGTGTATCAGTTATTTCAGGAACACAATACATGACATGCGCGCTGTTTCATTCCCATTTGTTTTAAATTGTAATATGTAACAACAATAATTAATATTATATCGTCCAAAATAATTATGTTTTATGTTTTATTTTGTATTTTGCATTTTTATCTCAAAATGAGTAATTTTTTATAGGAAGTTAGTTACGAATAAATTGTTAGTACTCTTCTTAAAGGGACGAAACGCCACTAGTTATTTCAATGGTAATTGGATGTTGGTCTATTTTTATTAGAGTATATAATACGCCATTAATTATTGATGATAATAAAAATTTGTTTATACATAAGAATATCAACTCTACAAGATTATTAAGATCCTATTATTGAGTTGTTAATATGTTGCATATGTTCAAGTTGCGATAAATTAATTGGTCAAAAACTAATTAATAGTTAGCAACATATGTGTATCAGTGATTTTAAGAACACGACAATTGACATGCTCGCTATTTCATTCTCATTTATTGTAATACGTAACAACCGCAATTAATACTCTATTGTTTCATAATAAGTTTCATGTTTCATTTTGTATTTTATCTCAAAATGAGTTTTTTTTTCAGGAAGTTAGTTACTGATAAATTTTCAATAATCTCTTTAAAAGGACAAACGCCTTAGAATAGTTGCTTCAATAGTAGTTGGGTGTTAGGTCTAAATTAACAATTTCTTTATAATAAAAAAAAAGTCAACTCTACAGGATTATCAAGTTCGTATTATTGAGTAGTTAGTATGTTGCATATGTACAAGTTATGATCGATTAATTGGTAAAAGACTAATTAACAACTAGAAACATCTGTGTATCAACAAGACATGTTGGGTCAAGTGGTTAAAACACTTTGGATTCCCTCATATGTGTATCAGTGATTTCAGGAACACTATTACACTACACATGACATGCGCGTTGGTTCATTTTCATCTATTGTAATATGTAACAACCGTAATTAATGCTTTTTCGTCCCAAAATAACAACTTCATATAAAACACAAAACAATAACAAAAAATTGTATTTAAGAAGGACAAAATTCGGTTAATATATAACATACGTTGTTATGAATGAAACAGTCCAGAATTGATTCATTTTGGAGGGATTTTTAATTTTTATGTTTAGACAGTATTATTACTGAGTTATTTGAAAAGGGATAGTGTTAAAAAAATTGTTTCAAAAAGAAAAAAAAATCAATATTTTTCCTACTGGTATTTAATTTTTGGGTTAAAAGTAATTTTGGTACCCAAACTTTGGTTAGAAATTCAATATGTTACCCAATTTTTTATTTTACTATAACTGATATCCATACTTTAATTTTTAACCCAATTTGGTTCATGTCGTTAAATACTGTTAACTAGCCCGTTAAATTTCGTTGATGTAGACATCTAGGACTAATGTGGACATTTAGAGCTGACGTGGCTCTTACAAATAAAAAAAGATTGGTGATGACTTGGCAGCAAATTATTTTTTAATTAAAAAATAAAATAAAAATCAAACAGTCATCGTCATCTTCCTCTGATCCAGATCTGGCCGTGAAGCAGTCTGGCGTCCGCCACCCACACTCTTGCTCCGATCAACAGATAACGACCGGGACTCCTTTCATGATCAGCTGAAAAACAGAGTAAACAAAAGCAACACTAACAACGATGAAGTAGTGTTTGCACAAAAACAACCAAACAATACCTCATTTGGGAGACTTTGATTTTCACAAAATTTTGAAGCTTACATTAATGATGGGTATTTGGTGAAGTTAATTTGAAGGCAGTGCATCTGTTTTCTTTGATGATGGAGCAGCCGCGAGTGCAATAACAGAGAAAAGCTTCTTTCATGGGTTAAGATAAAGTAACAGGAATGGCAACAATAACAAACCCAATTTAGCTTGATTTTGAGCTTGAACGATGAAGATGATGATGGTGATTGTTAAATGCAAAGCCAAAATCTTCACTCAATGTGTACCGGTCAAGTGTATCCAATACTCTCTTTTTTCCCTAAAAGGTAGTGTGTTATTTCAACCTAAGAATGGTGAGTGAAATGACAGACTCAACCTGATATTTATAAGATCGCCAATTCAAATCCAGTCATTATCAAGCTGTAAAAAGGGATCCATAGGGTTGATATACCATAAAGTAATATTTAATACAAAGCTTCTTGATATAACCACTTGGCTTCACTCATCTTCCATATACACATTGTTGTTTTTTCTTGTATTCTACAAACCATTTTGTGCACAAGTTATTTTCTGGAGGAATTATCGTTCCAAAGGCTGCCAATGGTATACAGTTTCAAGCATAAGTGTTGCAAGTGACCCGCAAAACTTGAGATATGTAATTTCTGTTCATATACAAATTACTAAAATGATTTGCCACATTTGAAATTAAGAGCACCTACAAAATAATCAATATATTTATGAATAGTTCTCACAAAATCAATAGAATACATTACAATGAACCGTATCGGGAACCAATCCTCTAACAACATTTCATGAAAGAGTCTAGAAGCAACTGAAATGTTTGTGATGCCGTTTATAAGTAACAACATTTGGGTCCAAGCCCCTTCTTTCATCGTACAAACCACTCCTTGTGCTTTTTACCATTCATTTCATTCAACAAGCTTCTAACTTGGTCTCATGAAAACAAATTACGTATCACGTAAATCAAAGAATTGTAAGTAGCACTATCAAGAAAAACTAGCATACTCATCATTTCAGAGGAGTGGTTCAAATCTGGAGTGATCTGCCTGTCTTTGCAAAGGCAGTCAATGATATTATTGTAGGTAACTAAATTAGACCTACAAGCAGAGTTGTTTTCCATTTTCCGAAGAAGCTGAATGGCGAAGCAAGTGTTCCCTCGCTTGCATAACCCATTAGCAATGGTGTGTTACAAGTCATTGCATCAAGTCCACAGCCAACATAATCCACCATTTTGTGAAAGCCTAGCAAAGCAACTAAAACAAAATATAGAAGTAAGTTCAAATGAAAGAAAAAAATTTGTTGATAATTGAATTTCAATTTTTCAAAGTGTCCAATATTGCTTTTCAAATCTCTCTATAAACTGGTTTGATCATGTAGTCTAAATAATCTCATACCATGATGTAGAATAGTGTGGTGCTTGGGGAAAGAAGAAAGAGTTTCACATACTAGTGAAGTAAGCTCATTCCAAACCGTCAGAAAATGAAAATAAAAGCAATATTGAGAACCATTTAAGATATGTGGAGGGCTTCTCAAATGTGACCATGATTATATATATTTCATGGTAATCTTATACATTAAGACAAATAATGCTAGGATATGTATCATAGTAAAAATAATTATACATGCTCATCGGTAAGACTTTAAATTTATAATAAAATGTTATATGAGTTAGGCTTGAGCCTGAATCAAGTAGATAAGTAACAAATATACTGAGTTTGAGACAAGTCCAACTAGTTTCAACTAATTTCTACCAAGCAGGACAAGCTGCATAGTTTCTACTGAGCTGAGCCACCCAACTAGTTTCTACTACAGCTAAAGATCGAGCTTAGCTGCTCAGTTTCTACTGAGATGAGCCACCCAACTAATTCCAATGAGCCGAGCTCGACGACTTAAAATCGAGCTGAGCCGCACAGTTTCTACATAGTTGAGCCACCCAACTAGTTTCTACAAAGCCGAGTTGGACAACTTAAAATCACAGTTGTTACCCAGCTGAGCCCTAGCAAGCCAAATTGGACAACTTTATATCTGGGCTGAGCCGCCCAACTAGTTTCTAGCAAGGGGAGCTCTCAAATCTTGAGATTAAAGATATCAGGGGCCATTCTTTAAGAGAAATTCATTGTAAGGAATAGAAACTAGTGAAAAAGGCCATGGGAGTAACCTTTCGATCTGGAAATTGAGGTGAAAGAGACATGAGGAAAAGGACGTGTTATGAGCAAAATATGAACCAAATAAATGGGGCGATTCATATGAGAGGTGATGAAATTGGAGGTAAGATGATGATGATCGGTGGAGACATATCTGAAAAGGTCATTAACAAGCTAATCTAGTTCTTAAGATTAAGTTCTTCTGGATGTGGTGGTTGAAGACGAAGATAAAATAAAAAAGTGAAATTGCTAAAAGAGAAACAACCCGTACCTTAATATGCAGAAGTAGAAGCAAATCCACAAACACCAATAACATTAGATCGTCGAAGAAGGAGAAATTACGAAGATGCTGTAGCAGAAGCTCTGTTCTACTCTTCTTATTTCTGCTTCTATATCTACCTATATAAAGCGGCTCGTAGCGTTAGGGCAACAAAGTGTAACATCTACTTTGCATAGTCAAACGACACCGTACCAACATAAACTTATTTCCTAGCAATTCTATTTGAAAAATGCTAAATATCTCAAATTTTGTACAAACTTTTATGTACAAAATGACGTGGCAATCTACGTGGCGAATACTTTATTTTCGTATTTTTGTAGTTTAAAATTAATTTTAACGAATAACAACCCGACATATATGATACCACCACCCTCCCATGAATTTCTGGCGCGGAGCGCCCGGTTTATTAGACATATTGCACACGTGGCGCATTGTGATTCGGTCAAGTCACCAATACAATATTTGATGTGTCATGTCTATTTTATTGACACATCATTTTGTACATATAGCACTGCTCATTCTATTTTATTTTAAACATTCAGAGATGGTGGAGTCTAGGGTTGTTCAAATTTAACAGTCAACCTGATCGGAACCCACTCCGATCATTTCTCTCCCGAGTTCAAACCGTCGCGTGAATGGTTCAGATCAGCCCACCTAAAAAAAGCACAATTGGGCCATGGGTTGAACTCTATGGACCCGCGGAAGACCTAATTGCACACTTGTCAATCCTAAGCTATACAATTATGGGCTTGTTTAAATTGTCTATTTGAACTGTTTGTAATGATAATTGTTTGTAGAGATAACTATCATGATTGCCCGCATGTCAATCCTAAGCTACATAATTATCATCTTCTATTTCTCCATAGTCAACCCTCATTTGTGATTATTGACAAACATTAAGTCATCATCTAACTATGTGGTCGATTTAAATAACTCACGGGTACAGTTTTCAGTTTTCTGATTAAGTTGAATGACACTAACAATAGTGGGATAAGTAATCCCATCAGGTACATGACCAACATAACCCACCATATTGCGAAGGCTTGTGTTCAAACGTAAAAAGAAGAAAATTTGATATACAAATTCCAATTTGCTAACAGCTACTTATCAAATAATTCTTTAGAAAGGATTATCCTTGAGAATGGTTCTATATTTATATGAATTCTTAACATTCACTCCACATATAATTTGAATTTCACTGTTAGAGCAAATCAAATCTCATGCTGAAATCCAAATCGAATCCAACGAATTGTCACCTCTATCATTTAGACAGAGAAATCACCAAAAAGATAAATTAGAAACATCACACTCATACTTAGACAGAATAAATACAATACAAAGTTTTAAACCAATAAAACACATGCACATATATGTCTGAATAATCCGCTTATGAAAGCGTTACAAGAGTATCGAGAATCAATCCTATTACAAAATTATCGAAAACTAATCCTATATTAGTTAGGAATTCAAAAGCGTTCTCTATCTTCTTTATATAGATATGCAATATTTTGTCCATGTCAACTCACAAACAATAACCGTAATTAAACGTATTATAAGAGTGGTATAAGTAACGACACATCGCATCAAGTCGATTTCAATCATTAGACAAACTATCATTTCATTTGATAATCATCTAGCTTGGT
>JAYMTF010006323.1:0-10395 GCA_036897485.1 Pelargonium nanum
ATATATATATACACACATATTTATATTTTGTTAGGTTTTGGAAATTTTGTTAATGCAAAATCAGGGTTTATTGGGAACTGACAGAGATGATCCAATTCGAGCAAAGAATCCGATACTGTAGTTGTCGGCGAGGAACGCCGAGGACGATAAACTTGCCGTGTTGTTGTTGTTGGAGCTACGAGTCGAAATTGAAGCAACAGGCGACGAGACAAGCTCGAATTGAGCAGTGCCATTGCTCAGCCGTTGAAGAATATTCTCTGCATAAGTAAATAAGAGATAAAATAAAATGCCAACAGAGATAATTCTCTGCTTGGTGGTCGCCGTGAAAATGAAAAGTGAAAAATGGAAACTACAAGAATACAAACACTTTCTCGCCATCCAAACAGTACCAGAAATGAGAGACAGTACCGTTTGACGCCGTGCACGCCATGAATCGTTTGTCGCAGAAGAGAATATGTGAAAACGAAAACCTCGAACGCAGGGTGCGGTGCGGGTAGCCAAATTGGGCTAGCACGCCCGTGCACACCGATAAGGTTAAGTATAGACGACGTCGTTCCGTTGGTTTCTTAGCATTTGCGGCTTAGCTTTTGTAATTTGGGGTCGAGCCAGACCGAAATTGAGCGAATTTGGGTCAAATTGGGACAATCGAGAATGGGTTGCATCGCACACGACCATGTCCCTTGATCACAACCGTGTGATCATTTTTTCTATAAGCAAGCGTACCAACTGAGTCTCGAATCTGAGACCTTTAGAGAAGCAAATACCTTAAACTAATTGCTCCGATGATAGATGTTCTGTGTGATCGTTTTATACAGTGCAATACAATTATGCTAATTCTTTCGGTTAACTCTTGATCATATACACATGCTAGAATAAAATAATTTTCAAATCAGTAGAGTATAATGATTTGATTGCTAAAATTCGATAATCTATAATTTAGATTAGATTGATCAAACCACACAGCCAAAAACAAACACAATGAATAATGGAGATGCAAAACAGATTCAATAAACATTATTGTCACTATATAGTGAATTTCTTAATACCCTACTTGATATGCAATGCTCATAAAAAGTTCTAAGTAATTCAAATTCAAGAAAGTAAATTTCATGCAGAAGCCATAGTAGGTTGAAGCAGAGAATTCAAAGACTCGAAGCTTTTTTTATGGGATACAAACGCCAGTACAGGCTTTAACTTCTTCTTGGATTTCCAATATATACACACAATCGCTCCTCGTCGCAAAGATGATCACTTCCCCATTTCTTATACTCCCAACGGTAAATAAATTGTCCCATTTCGGCAACCCACCCTCACAAATCTTCCCTCCGGATTCACCATTTAGAACTCTGAATTGTATCGCCCCCGAAACAATACTATGTTTCTTGAACCAAACTTGTCTCTCGTAATCTTCCAAAATCCAAATATCCAGTTGGCTACTCGAAACCTCGTACAGCAAACCAAAGTACCCACCCAAATTACAGTAACTGCATTTTTCATGGTACATATTGTCCGCACATTTTGGGTGATAAGTCTTTCTTGATTTCTCCTCGTTCGCATCCATTGATATAAAGTACTCGCCAGATTTGACATTCCAGTGAGATATGTGATTGTTTATCACCACAGGGTCTTCCCAATCGAGCTCCTCCCAATCGTAACTAGGAAGCTCACTTGATTCTTTGATTGGAGCCGGAACTCGCCTCCATTGATTATTAGTATCACAAGAAGCGCCCAATGTTAGTATCTCAAACCCGAACCCGAAGGAATAAATGTGCACAGCTTTGTACACATTCGTGTTCGGGTTATAGGCAAGCGACGTCATGCATCTAAGACTCCGGTGCATACAATCCGAGGGGCATTTAGGCAATGTTAAGCTTCGGTTAGTGACAAGATTGACGATTTGAAGTAGTCCTTTCTGGTTCGGGATGTTCATTAGGAATAGGCCGTTGCAGCTGCTTCTTATTTGCCCCATTCTGTGCCGCGAAACATATTGCTTTAACTCTATGTCCATCCCTTTCTTGTCCATCTCCACTGACAAAGTTTTGCAGTATTGATCTGCATAATAAAATTGGATCGGAACTTGTATCAGATACTCGGGTTGGGTTTTGGACAAAAGCTTGTTGATGAACAAGCTGTTGCTTGAGATGTGGTTGTGCCATGATTTGCATACCAACCTTGCGTTTATGTGAAGGCATTGGAGTGGGATTTTTGGAAGAATCTCCTCCAATATAATGCTTTTGGGAAGGTCTAGGATGGCATGTTTGGGCAAGCGATTCGCGACTGCTTTCTTTTTCGCCTTCTTCTCTCTTTTGGATAGTTCTTGTTTTTGAAACTCATTCTCTACAATCTGCTATCTTTCATCTTGTTCTTGTTCGTGATCGCGCCTATTCTTTTTTGCATTCTTTAGGTAGATGAGATTTTCTAATTCAAACTCGTAGTAGCTGAGTGATGTAATGTTCTTCGACATTTTTGGTGTATATGTAATCACAAAAGCTACTCTTGTGAATGAAGTATATATAATGTTTGTTTTGTTCTACAAATACTAATTTCCTTAGGTTTTATGATTTCCTTGGAGTTTAGGTACGTTGTTTCCTATTTTGTTTACTTTTTCAACAAGTAAATAAGCTTCTTTCCTTGTCTAAAATCTATATTGTCGAATTTTGTGGTAAATTTGTACAGTAAATGACAATTTTGCCCTGTTGAGCTTTTCCCAAATAAAAATGTCTATTTACAATTTTGCCCGAAAGTTCTTTAAATTTCGCGATCCTTATTGGTACTTTAATTTTTATTTATTAATTAATTTAATTCAAATTCCTAACTCCGGATCGTGCAATTTCTGTCCTCGTCCTCATTTTCTCTCTTTCATGGGATTGATCAATCAATAAAAAAGCCATCGTTTGCTCTAAATCTTCTCTTCCTAACCACTCGCGGACGAAATCGTCCTTCTCTTTAGGGTTTCGAGGACGTTTTTTCAGTGACACCACACCACACACAACAACCGTACTGTAATCGCGAGGGTTTTTGCGAAGCTTTTGATCGAGGAATCACTTTGGAAACGAAGCTGCTTGCTCTCTGTAACTCGGAGGGCACGATGTGTCGGAATTGTTCCTCGATTGAGCTTGTCCGGTGAGGTTTGTTTTCATTTTTATTTAATGCGACTTCGCTTTCTAGCTTCGTTGATGGTTGTGGTTTAGCTGGTTCGGATGCGTTGGAATGCGAAACTTTTGTAATTTCGTGCATGAATGGTAGCATGTTGCCTCGTGGTCTTGATTTGTTGTGTTTCATGCAGCATTTTGGGTGCTTGGACAATTTCGTGTCTAATTGCATGAATTTTTGGATGGATCACACTAGAGCTTAATGAGTCTGTTGAATTGGGGCTTTGATTTCTTGGAAACTAAACAGCTAAAAAAAAGAGAAAGGCAATTCTCAGCAATGGTACACAGTGTTAGTGTCACTAAGTGTTTGAGAATTATTTCCTTACTATGCATTTGTTTGCATATCATGTGTTTGTGCTAAGTTATGTCTTGGAACTTAAGTTCTATTTATGTGCTAATGGTTCTCCAATTTATGGCATAAAAAGACTTGTGCTGCTTTGGGGTTTATGTTTTGGAATGCTCTACATTATGCATCAGGGGCAGTTGATATTGCTTACAGAAACAACCTTTATTTAAGTATTGTGCAGCTTGCCTTCATTTTATTGGGTCATATCTTACATAGTTTCTGGTCACTAAAGGTTGATATGGCTTGTCATTTATCTGTTTTTCCTTTGGAGTAGGTAATAAGTTGCATTGCTTTTATTGTGGCTGGCACTACCAAGAAAAGTTGCTCCTTCAGCGCATTTGAGTTTTTTCACAGCTTCGAATGTTGTTTAGTGGAAGTTGAATGGTTGTTGCCATGGACTTGAATGCGCTACCTGAAGAGGATGAAGAGAGTTATGAAGGGCACATAGAACAATACTCTGCCCCAGAAGATCGTTTAGAGTCTGCCGTTGATATAGCTCGCCGGGTACATCTCAAGTTTCTCTTCTTTATCCGCATTTTCTTATTCTTGTTATGCCTTTTTGTTTTATACTCTTTCATCATCCAGATGGTCCATCTGAATCTGTTTACTCAATGGAGTGGAGTTAAGTCCTCTTGTGAGAACAAAGTTATACAGTTTAGATCTTCATATGTTTGAAATGAGCTGTTGGTTACCATCACCTGGGGCGGTGGCAGAGTTTCTGGCTGGACTTAGTTATCCCGTTGCTTCTTGACCATGAACCTTCACTTCTTATCGAATCACATGTAGAATAAATCTACCTTCATACTTAGTATTAATATTTGTATTTATGAAATTGAACAACTTTCTTCTTCTTCATTTTATTTTTTATTTTTTATGTTGGTAATTGATGTCTCAAAAACAGAATATTTTTATATGCTTAAAACTAAAAATACTATGGGAAATAAACTTGATTCATTTTGTTTGAGATTTGAACCTAGGTCGCAAAATAATAAAAAAATTGAATGAGTTGGAATAAGAACAATGATGTTATGTTGTTTTTAATTTTAAGTTATGATATTTTAATGACATTCGAGTATCACTTATAATACATATTTTTCATAATATAAAAACTGTAGTTGCAAGTTTATAACAACTATTGCTTATAGGTTAATTTTGTCTAAATTAGTAAAAGAATGTCAAACCTAGTTGATTATCCGTTGATACATCAAATAATAGATTATATTAAAAAACTATAGGTTGTTACATACTTGTATCTATTATGATATCAAACATTGGAATCCATAATTACTTCTCCGTTGGATTTCTTATTCGTCAAAATCTGTCGTAGTCCAATCTAGACTATCAAACGCAGCCTAAGATGTTTGTCTTGGCAGTGACTTCTGGTTCATTGTACTGGAGGATGATTGTTCATTTCTCTATATAGTGTGCCTCCTTGTCTTTTTCATCTGGCCTGAATAATGCAACCGTTAATTTATTTGTAACCCTATTTCATGGAAATCAATTTAATATACATGTGATGGAACCCAAAATGTTGAGTTGAATGGAATATACTTTTCTTTAATCAGCAAGTCTGTCTAAATGCAAAATCTTAACTAGTGTATGGGATCACAAAACCGTTGCTCATAAAGATTGAACCTTAATTCTTGTAGCACTATATCCGCAAATTATGGAATGTCATTGAAAAAAATCAGCTTAACTGTGTTGCAATACACATGAAATCTGCACCTGCAATCGTGCATCACAAGTATGCAGAGAATCTTTTATTTCTTGGACCACACACACATGGACTTTTTCTTCTAGCACACTTAAATAATTATTAAATTTGAAATATAATGCGAGGAGGATTTTATTAGTCTCTTACTCCTTAGAATATACAGCCTCCTCTGCTTATTGAATCATACAAGTCAACCACATTTCTAATTAGTCCAGTGTGGATAGCTTTTACTAGGAACCTAATGGGCTAATACATCTAAATCTTCGTTTGTCTGAATTTTATGTAATTCATTATGCTTCTGGCATTAGGAGCGTGATGAAAGACGCAAGCGACTGAAAAGAGATCGCCCCGATGACCGACCAGTCAATACATCTCAGCCTGTGCATGAACAAATTTTCCAGCCTAAAAAATTCTATGACAAATCTAAGCTTCCCCCTGGTATGTATTTTGTCTTCTTTTTTTCATGGATTGAGTATATTTCCAGGACTGTGGATCAAATTATTGCAATAGGTAATATAATTGGAACGTGCTACTTTTCCATTATCTTTGTGTTTCTGAATGATCAACAAGTTAGTATGTTTGTTGTCGCTAGATGAAGTACATGGGTTGTGGGAGTTTTCAAGCAGTGATCACTAACTCAGTCTCTATTTTCTATATAATTTTTTTTTTATGTTTCTTTGTAGCTATTAAGTTTTAGTTATTGTTGTGCGGCTTGATTGTTAGGAATTGTAGGATCTTGCCATCTAGGTGACTATCCGGATTTACTTGATAATAGCAACCTTTCTGCATTTAAACATAGATGAATTCAAACATGAAATTAGAAATTTAGAATTGATTGTACTAAGTTCACTACACCATTCATATTGTGAGGCTACTGAGGGAAGAAACAAATTTGTTGTGTGCTTAAACATCCTAATACATTGGCAACATATTTTTCTTATCTCAATAGTATGCAATATTTTCAATGTACGAGAGAAAATTTTGTTGTGTCCTTTTCACACAACTTGTTCGAATCATCCAAGAGAATTAGAGATCAATGTAGGACTACTTCCTCTTTTCTAACTATTAACTACTGCTTTTTTCACCTTAACTGTATTATATATGTACTATTTTTTTGTCATTCTTTGTCACATCGTACTTTATTGCAGGTTGGTTGGATTGCCCTGCATTTGGGCAGGAAATAGGTTGCATTATTCCTTCTAAGGTTCCACTTGGGGAAACCTTTAATGACTGTATTCCTCCCGGTAAAAGATACTCTTTTAAACAAGTGATTCATCAACAAAGAGTTTTAGGAAGAAAGGTACAATGAAATTAATGTTCTGTTCTTTTTTTGTGTGGGTTTAATGTCACCAATGGTGCGTGAACTTTGAACTTATACCCAATTTGAGAACAAGCACCTCTATACTTCTATGGTGGTACTAATCTGAGGAGATATTCTTTCTACTAGAAAATGCAACAACGGGAAATGCCTTTTTTCTTCAACTAATAACATTAGGAGAATGTTTTTCCTTGTTTGTTCATTTGCAGCTTGGATTAGTGATTGATTTGACAAATACTTCTCGTTACTATTCAACATCAGATTTGAAGAAAGATGCTATAAAACATGTCAAGGTCAGTAGTGCATAATGAAATGCCTTTTTGTTTCTATTATCCTATTTTCTGACTGGAGTGTTTGTGTTCTAGATTCAATGCAGGGGGAGGGATGCTGTGCCCGATAATGTGTCTGTAAATACTTTTGTCTATGAGGTATGTCTTCTACGCAGCATTCCTGTTTCACGTTTGATATGTGTAGAATATTGAGTTTCTTCTCCCTTGTCTCAATATGCTGCTGTGATTTAGTTTACCAACACAGGTATTTCTGTATTCATTTACTATTATTTCATATATAACTTAAGGAATTGAGGGGTGGCTATAGTTGAGAGAAGAGAAGCCTATTACTAAATGAAGCTGATCCTGTTCTATGAGTTGCGTGGCAATGTTATGAAATGCTCAATGCGCACTTGACTGCCAAAGTCTCCTAAAGCTCAAGCACATAATGGAGCACATGTTTAAAAAATACTGAAAGATTTATAGTTGACAGAATTAGAGTTGTAACTTACAGTACAAAATGGTAAATAAATCAAAAGAAAGCCAAATAGGCAAGTAGCTTCAAATTATAATTGTTAAACTTGACTCCAACTCAAAAGCTTAAAGTGATAAGTGGAGAACCCAACTAGTATATCTAGTGGCAACAAACTTCATATTCTTTCAACGTAGATACTCACATGCAAGTCCGAATAACATAACGGATCTTTCACGTGGACTAAGAAGGGTGACACAACAAAGATGGGTCACTTGGCCCAAACCAAACCAGATCTGATACCATGTTAAACTTGACTCCAACCCAAAATTTAAATCGATAGATGGAGGACCCAACTAGTATATCAAGTGACAGTGGACTTCACATTCTTCGATGTGGGATACATTAACAATAACATTATTCTATTGCACATATGTTGGAAGTTTGAATAAGAAAGGAAGAAAACACATAGAAGGCAGCATAAATTTTGAACCTTAGAGGTTCACTTTTTGTAGTGCCAAGTAATACATTGTAGAAAGAGAGAGGAAGAACAAAAATAATAGCAATATAGTTGATAGGAGCAAAAATGGATGGAAAGAGTTTACAATATTTGATACCAAATGTCCTTTATTTTTTTTTTACATTTTCTTCATGTATTTGAAATTTTTGTCAATCCTTTTCCTCCCAAAACTTGTTTAACTATTAATTGATAAAAGATTGACTTCATTTACATAAGTTATTTAATGTTTAGTGCATTTAATAGGCAGAGTTCCCCTCTTATGATGCTTGTTTACATATATTATTTATTTGCAGGTGATACAATTCATCTCTCGTCAGAAACACTCTAAAAAGTACATTCTCGTCCATTGCACTCATGGACATAATCGCACAGGATACATGATTGTCCATTATCTCATGCGCTCTCAACCAATGTCTGTCACCCAGGTCTGTTTTATATGAAATTTGTCAAATGCTTATCTGCTTAGTTCTGTCCAATAAGTAATTTGAAGTTTCTCTTGTTTACTTGTTGCATAGGCAATCGAAAAATTTGCTAAAGCACGTCCTCCAGGAATCTACAAACCAGACTATATTAATGCTTTATATACATTTTATCATGAAAGAAAGCCTGATATGGTCATTTGCCCATCAACTCCAGAGTGGAAAAGATCATCTGAGCTCGATCTTAATGGTGAAGCACTGCCTGATGATGATGATGATGATGATGGAGGTCCTGCTGCTCCCATGCATGTACGTATAACTTTGGAACTAAAATTTGGCTTCAAATTATTTGGCATACTGAAGATCTAATTGTGGCATACTTTTCTAAGTTGACATATGTTGGAGATGATCTAACAAAATATTTGTATAAGATATACTATATGGCCGAAATGTTGCTGCAAAATTTTACAATCGCCTTTAGCTGGTTGGGTTATTAATGGTCTAACAAAAGATATGGAACTAGAATGAGACACTTAACCCTAAGTTGTTGAAATTATATAATTTCTGTTAGTTTGAATTTACTATGTTCTTGTTTAGAACTTCTGTCGGCTTTCTAAATTTGAAAGACAAAATACACTGATTTTGTTTGATTAAATTTTGAATTCTAAATCTTTTTTTCTTGCTGAGTTCTATCCTGTCTCCCCCTTCCAAGAAATTAAAAATAAATATACCCCAGTTTATTTTTGGAAGGATTTAGAACCTTTTGGACGTGTTCTGATACTACTCATGATCTCATGCTGAAGTATGGTATCAGATTTTTTTTATTAAGAATTTAAATGCTATGCAGACTGCAGTGTAAATACGTCATTATTCTGGGTGTAGCCAGTATTTTTTTATTTGGGGCTATGAGACCCCATCTCCATCAAACACCAGAGATGTTCATTCACAGGCTTGTATTCTGAAAATGAACAAATTGTTTTCTGTGATATACTATTGATGCATTTTCGAATGCAGTTTCCTACATGACATTGTAATGTACTATTTTCCTTTTCTTTGTTTATAGGCCTCATTTGGAACTATACTACTCTTTGAATTCGTTTAGTATCTAATATGATAATTATAACTTTTTTCTTTCTTGAATGGATTAATGGAAAGCTGTGTAACAGTGGCTATCATTAGGCCTGACAAATATATGTCTGTATCATGTGACTGATTTGGCTTGAACTTCTGGGAAGAACATTTGTGGACCTAGCTGTTGACTTAGTTTCCTTTTTAACATGCTTATACTTTTCAGGAGATTCATGAGATTGATGTAAAAATGACAAATGATGACATTCTTGGAGATGAAGTACCTCATGACCAGCTAGAAGCACTGCGGCAGTTTTGCTACCAAGTACTTAAGCTGAATGTTGGGGTAGGCAATTTGAACACTTTCTTTAACCTTCACCACATGCAACTTGTTGCAGTTATTATATCTAAAGAATCATAAATTTCAGGACTTGCATTTTCTGCATTTGTGAAGTTTTGAATGCACACATTCTTACATAGTTTGAATTTCAACCACTGTAAAGTTCAAACATAATATGTTGTTCTATTGTTGCTTTTTTGGATTTCTTGACTTCATCACATGTCATGGTCACTGTTAACTATCTTCTAGTGCATAAACAGCTCATTGTTTTTTTGTTGTTGTATATTTCCATCTGTGTTAGCGCCTTTTGCTGCTTCACATATAAGGTTTTGGAGCTTATTTTGACATTCAGATCATTATGCAGTGAAATAATTATAGTATCTCAATTTTGGATTGGACCAGACAAAGGGTCCTATTTTTTCCTCGTTGGAGGCCAACCAGTGTCATAAACCTTGTCATTTCTATTTGAATCACTTGAACTTTTCCCTGTATTCTTGGTTTTGGGAAGCCAAAAAGGAATCTCAGTTTTGAAGTATTAATTATCATAATTTAGTACTGATGCTTTATGATCTGCGTGCTTGTTTGTGTTGCTACATATGCTCTTTGACACTTTGTTGCTATATTCGTTTAATGACGTTGGTATAGCTGACTTTCTTGATTTTTAGGGAAGGGGACATACACAATTCCCAGGATCACATCCAGTTTCTCTCAACAGGTACACCTTATTTGCATTTTTATATAGTTGACAGCAATTTTTCTTTTTAATAAATTAACCAT